>PVLD010005501.1:97802-111543 GCA_004027595.1 Dinomys branickii | reverse complement strand
AGGGTGTGAATACTGTACCTGCCCTAGGGCCAGGTGTTAGCCTGCAAATGATGTAAGAGACAAAAAGTGGTTTTCTCTCCCCTCCTCTCTTGTTGCTTTTGGTATCTTGAATGGTTGCACCTCTGTCACACAACCTTACCTTAGAGGCTGCCGATTATGGACTGAAACCTCTACAAACTTTAACCCTGGGTGTCAGGCATTTTTGTCTCAGAAACAAGAAAAAAGTAACTAAGACACCTGGGCTGAGAGGGTGTGTTTTATTTCTTCCCTAGGAAGGGCTTCCCACCCTCATATGATTATGTGACCCTTCCAAGGGGAAGAAAGAGAAGAACAGCAAAAGGAACTGAATGTTGATTTAATAACAATAAAAAGTTTTATAGTTACACTGTCTTACTGAAAATGAGAAATGCCATAACCTTGAGTCCTGTCTCCAGCGATGGTTTCTCCTTAGACATCTCTAGGGTTCTTCCTCCTCTATTTTTCAAAAAATAAGAATAGATCATGCAACATAAAAGAATTCTAGCACACAGTGCCATAGCCAGAAAAATGAGGACTTTTTCCCTAGTTGTTCTGAAGAATCAGGATGCCAGCCAGTTATTAAAGCTTATGGCAGAATCTGACATTGTATCAATTCATGAAAGTTGATCATGTAATGCAGAGGGCACATTAGGAATGTACACATAATATTCTGTTCTGAGACTGTGCCCTACCCTCTTCCCTCTCCCCCACTGGTGTGGGAACCGGGTTGGGTCCTGGACATCTCGGGAGCCTTGGTGACCACAACCTGCCCATCCTTGTACCCTCATAGAAGTGGGGCTGAACCCTGGACAGCTTTGGGGACCCCACATGGGAGCCAAGCTGAACCCTGGACAGCGCTGGAAGCATCAGTGACTGTGTACCCACCCCTACATCCCAGGTGTGGGAATCAGCTGAACTCTGGAAAGCTTCAGGAGCATTGGCAAACTGCACCCCACCCCCCACACCATTACAGGAGCCACTGTGAGCACCAGGAACCTTTGGGGCCTTGCCCTGCCACTCCCACACCATTGTAGGAGTGAAGCTGGGCATCAGAGAACCTCTGCATCTCCAAAAATGACCCAAAAAGGAGCAAAATGCAATCTCAGACCTCCACCCCACCCAGAACAAGTCCAGGGGACATCAACACAGAATAGTCATACACCTGGAATTTCTGAAATGATAGCAACTGAAGTAAAGAAACAACTCCATCAGGCCATAGAAGGCATAAGGTCAGAAATAATCTCTCAGGTAAAAAAAGAAATGACAATAATAATGAAAGAATTGCTCAGCACATCTAGAGAAGACATAGATAAGAAAATCGAGGAGAATAGGAAAATGCTGGAAACCTTGAATGAACAACATAGGAAAGAATTAGAAGGCATAAAACAGATTCAAGCAAATATCCAGGAAATTAAAAATTCCATCGAAAGCTGGCAAAACCACTGAATGAAGCTGAAGATAGATTTTCAGACCTTGAAGACAGCATTGCAGCTAATGATTGTGAAAGGAAGGCTCTTTTAAAAATAACAAGGAACCAGGAAATAACAATTCAACAGCTGTAAGACAAAGGAAAGCAACATAAGATTAATAGGTATCAGTGAAACAGCAGGTGCCAACCAAATGACATAAAGAGACTATTTGCAGAAGTGTCTTGGTTACTTTTTTCTCGTTGCCGAGACAAAATACCCAATGCCAAAAATGAAGGAAGGAAAGGTTTACTTAGCTTACAGTTTGTGCAGGTCTCAGTCCATACTTGGCTGGTTCTGAGGCAGAGTGGCACACGGCAGAGGGAAAACTGTTCAGGGCAGCAGAGCACAGCAAAACAACCAGAGCAAAAGGGAGGAATGGCTGCAAGCAGCCTTTTTCCTTCCCTTACATTGTAAACAGCCTACCCCCACCCAGGGGGTGTGTAGCTCTTACACAGTCTCCATGCCCTCCTCTTCCACAAGCTCAGGATGTGTACAAATTAAGCACCCTGGTTTCCTGCTGAATCACTCAGCCAAACCTCTAGATCCCCCAAGTTGACACAATGTATCAACCATAGCAAGAAGTAATAGCAGAAAATTTCCAAAGCAGGGAAAAAGAATCTGACATAGAGATAAGTGAAGCATATAGAATTCCAATTAGCCATAACCTAAATAAATCTACACCCAGACATATAGTGATCTAGATCCCAGAAATTCAGCAAAAGAAAGGAATATTAAAAACTGTTGGAGAAAAGAAATAGATCACCTATAAAGGAAATGCCATCAGAATTATGGCAGATATTTCAACACAAACAATTGAGTCAAGAAGAGCTTGGAGAGACTCCCAGGAAGATGGTGACCAGGTAAGCAGCAGAGAAAGATCTTCCCAGAGGATCACCACCCAGACACTGGAATACAGCAACATGAGAAAGACAAGAAGGAGAGAAATGGGTCCCCTGGACCCAGGAAGGATCTGAAATGAGAATTAAAGCCCTCAGAAAGAGAAAACAAGACCTCTTAATGGAGGAAAGGCTTGGAAGGGCCACCATGATGCAGTTGGAGGAAGAGGAGGTGTGGAAAGAGGGAGTCACCATTCCATACATACCCTTGCCTGCTCCCTCATTGTGGCACTCACAGCTTCAGCTTCAGAGGCCCATGCTCGTGGGAGCCTCCCATCTTGGCCAGGGGAAAGTGGAATTCTGAGAGCTGGTCCAGGACCAGAGAGGAGAAAGTGCAGCCAGGAAAAGAGGCAGCGGTAGTTGGGAGGTGTTGTCAACCCAGTGTGAGGATGAGAAGTTACAACAGCCACTAAAACAGAATCCCCACCCTGTAGCAACCTTTCTAATCAGCACCCAGAGGCAAGGTGGACTCAAAGCAATCAGTACACAGCCCACCACACCCAGTTCTATGCCTGCCCGGAGGCTGTAGTCTCCTACCTCTCCACTGTGTGAGCAACTACCAGCAGAGAGCAGCAGAGATCAGTGGCAGTGATCCCAGGGTCACAGCAATTATCAGGGGTCCAGTCAAAGAACAAACGGGAATTGGAGCACAACAGTAAAAGAGAGCTGCAAATGGAGGTGGACCATGTGGCCCCACACCCTTCTTACCCCAACACCAAGCAGGAAGCACAAGCTGAGTTACCGGGCTTCAGCTCCCACCCTGAACTCCCTCTCTGAACATCTTGAGTCTTGGTGGCCCAAGCACTCAACATGTGTCCCTGACAGCAACGGTCTGAATCTACGGGCTTCAGGACTCACCCTAAACTACTAATATGAGCACCAAGAGGGTCTCCATACTGCTTGCATATATGAACCTTGTATGAACCCATAGCAACAAATTACACATAAAGCAGCAGTCTGGGAGTCCAAGAGACAACAACATACTGTACACAGCAGACCTGAGAAAATCCTCCAGTTCTCTTCTAGAACTAATAACTAAACTTAGTGCACACCCTGGACTATCACAGTGAGCACGAGTGGGGGAGACCTCACACCACTTGTGAACAGCATCATAAGGGTGCCCAATGTCCAGCTGGAAGGGGTGGGGAATGGCAACACTGGAGATTGGGAGGTGGGAAGAGGTGAAGACCTGGAACTAGGGTGCAGACCCGGTTCTCTAGCTGGGTGAGGATAGCCTCCAAAGAGTCATAGGTGGCCTGCAGGGAGACACTAGTGGCCCATAAGGCAACCCCGGGGGCCTTGACAGGAAGCTCAGTAGCCTGAGGGGGGAGGGGCTCCCTCCAGGCTACATGAGAACCCTGAAGACCTGAATGGGGCCTCAGGCAGTGTGGTGAAAGGGCAGAGCCAGGCGGTCCGCTGGGGGCGACCCCCGTGGACTCGAGCTGGCCCCCGCAGTGCGGTGATGGGGCAGAGCCTGGCGGTCTGCTTGGGGGACCCTGAGGACTTGACTGGACCTCCAGATGTGATGTATCGAGGTGAAGGCTGGTGGTTCACCGGTAACCCCGCCGACTTGACCGGACCCCTGATGGCCTTGAGGGCTTGTCAATGGGGGCTTGACGATAGTCACCTGGTTCCCTGCCTATCTACTGTCTTTGAATGTGGGTGCTTTTCCACCTCCTGCCATAGCAATTTGTATACACCCATATATGTTACAGCATAATTTGAAGCAGCCATGTTTCTTCCCAAGGTGAGAGTCCGAGGGAGTAAATAAACCCAAAAGTACGTTTATTATCAGAGGGAAGGTGACTGATTGGGTGGGAGAACAACAGAGATGAGGGTGGAGAAAATTGATTAATGGAACAAGCCATCATCTGTATAACTGAGTAACAAATGCGAAGATAACATATAATACAGCATCCAGTGATAATTCCCTACCATCTTCTCTATAGTTTGGTATTTTCTTTATTGTTTTTGTGTTAACTAATGCAAAGATAACATTATGTAATACAGCATCCAGTGCTAATTCCCTAAAACAAACAAACAAACCAAGAAACAAACAAAAAACACTGAGATTCCATCTCACCCTAGAAAGAATGGTTATCATTAAGAAATCAACCAGTAACAAATGCTGGAGAGGCTGTGGGGAAAAAGGAACCCTTCTTCACTGCTGGTGGGAGTGTAGACTGGTGAAACCACTGTGGAAATCAGTGTGGAGATGCCTCACAAAACTAGAATTAGAGGTCCTACTTAACCCAGCTATTCTCCTTCCGGGTATTTTCCCAGAAGAATTAAAAACATCATACCATAGTGATATACATGCACCTATGTTTATAGCAGCACAATTTGTCATAGCTAAGCCTAAGAAACAACCCAAATACCCATCAACTGAGGAATGGGAAAAAGGATGTGGTATTTTTAAACAATGGAGTATTACTCAGCTATAAAAAGATTAACTTTTATAGGTAAATCAATGCAACTAGAGGCCATATTCCTAAGTGAAATAAATCAGACCCACATGTGTAAACATCATATTGTGTCTCTAGTGTCAGAACCTGAAAGAGTGAATAAAACCTAAAATGTACAATAGATATTATGAGAGGGAAAGAAATTGCTCAAAGGAATGAACAACTGGGATGAGGGAAAGGAGAAAAAAAGGAAAGAAGGAAGGGAAAAATATATATGTATATAGAAGGATAGCTGGGATAACTGTACTGATGATGTCTAATGGTTTATTGAAAAGAACAGTTAATGCCTATTTTTTTCTTTTTGACCAATTTTGCATGCTTATATCTGGTAATCTGAACAACTAATTTGAAGACAACAATATGCAATATAACAATCCTTGGTGAATTCCTACCATCTTGTCTAATGAAACTCTGTATCATTTCTAATGTTTTTATTTTATGCTCTTAACGGTTTGATCAATCTTACACTCTTACCTCTGGTCATCTGAGCAACTCTGTTGAAGATACCAACATGTAGTATAACAATCACTGTTAATTCCTATCATTTCGTTCCGAAACCCGGTATCATTTTTATTGTTTTTGCTTTGTTTTGTTTTTGTCTGTTGTTGGTATTTTGCTATTGTTCTTTTTCATTTTTCTCTTTAAAATAAAAAAACCTTCTGTTTTGACAATGGTATAGGCGTCACCTGGTACTGCTGTGCAGTCAGTAGCGAACAAGTCAGTATTTCTTAACACGTCCTGCATCCCTGGGTAGGAATCCATCCCATGTTCCCAGGGGCATTGTTTCAGTTTTTGTACATATGGGTTTTTGTTCCCAACAAAGCGATGTTAGTTGGTAGAGTTACCCCATAGCAGGGGTCAGCCAGCTCTGTTCATCCCAGACCTGAAAATATTTATCTATAAACTGATGGTTTTCTTTCATCATGGCAGTTTTAACAATGTGGGGTAGATCAGGATCTGTATATTTCCATATCTGAGTATTAATTTTGGCTAGAGAAAAATGATCCCCATGGTCCTTCTGATAAGGAGCCTCACTTATTGGTCAGTGAGGGACACTAGACCTAGTAGCAAGCTTTAGAATTGTCACTGTACTTTGTAAAATTTTGAAGCTTTATTTAATCACCTCCCTGTAGAGGAAACACCTGCCATGGTAGTGTGCCTGTACTAGAAGCGGGCAATTGTCACAAACCCAGCATATACCTTTGTTAATGTTTTTGGAATAGTGCTGGGCCCTGTCAAGGAAAACATTAATTCCCCTACAGAAAATGAGATAAGAGTTAAGAAAAAGAAATGCATTGTCCGACTTTGATTTTAGGCAAGTAATCAAAACTTTTTATGACTGTAAGTTATAGGTGTAACAGAGATTGCCAGCAGGGGCGGGAGCAGCCCTATGTCTGGAGCTTCCTTTTTATATTTAGCCTAGATTTTAATTTAATATCCTTCTCCTCTCTGTAATTTTGGTTATACTGTCCTGTTAGATGTTTAAGACTAAGTCAAAGTGAAACCCGTCTTAATCAAAGTTAATTTCTATCTCTTTTCTCTGTCTCTGTTTCCATCCTTCCCTCCTATCTCTCCCTCTCTCTCTCTGTATGTCAAGGTCAGATTAGTCTCCTCCTCGGGCATTATTTTTGGGGCCATGGGCAGAGTATCTTACATTCTCTAGTTTTTTTTGTACCAGTTGTATCATCTGCTGGAATGGGTCACAGCTTGCTTGACCACACAGCTTCTCTTGGAAGCATGGGGACAGTCCTCCCTTTAGTGACCTTCCTCTGGACACAGTGTACACTGGTTGACTCCTGTCCTCTGGGGTCTGACAGTGCCCCTGCTCAGGAGGCTGGGTGACACTGGAATTGTAGGATGCTTTAGAGAGATCCCCTCAGGTCCTGGGTCCTTGTTGACCTTGGAGGGCCAGGACCAAAATACCGGCTGTTTTCTTTGCCCAGTTACTTTTTTAGCTTTGTTCTCTAAGCCTTAGTTGTTGAACAGCCAGCAGGTCAGTCCCACAGGTACTGAAGAGGGAGCCGTAGGTTGAACAATCTCATCTGAATATTGAGCATCTTGAAATATAAAGTATGGCCAGAGAACTGCTATTTTTTAATCAATAATTATGATTGCCTTAGAAGTCAAATTCTTGTAGAATATTAACAGATAACAATAATAAGATTTTACTAAGAAAATTTAAAATCAAGGGCAAACTTAGTATTTTAGCTCAACAATTATGATGACATTATTATTATTACTGTTATTGTTATTATTTTGTCTTTTTCAGAAAGGGTCAGGCTGGCCTTGAGCTCACTTTGTAGCCCAGGCTGGTCTCAAACTCACAACAATCCTCCTGCCTCAGCCTCCTGAGTGCTGGGATTACAGATATGTGTCACCATGCCTGGCAACTTTATTATTTTTGAAATACATTTAAATTTCCATTTTAGTATAAAATATCTTTTACCTTTAAAATACTAAATGACATAAAGAAGCTTTTACCCAAATTTGTTACCTTTTAGTGAAACGCCATTTAAGTAGAATGCGCTTGTCTATCGATGTATTTGATAGTTTACCAATAATGTCCAGTTTTTAATCATTAGAGTGCCATTGTGTGGCCTGTATATCAGTTGGGCACATTCAGCTATCGTAACACCATTGCATAACAATCACTTAACATAAACCTGCCAAAGTCCATCATCATGAACAACTCTTTTTATTTTAACTCAGATTTTACTGATACATTTTAGAGATACATAATGAGCACATTCATCATGGAGGATTTGTACTTGCACATGATATAACTTGCTTTCCCCCCTCATTCCCCTTCCTGCCCTTCAACCCTTCTCCCCCCCATTTATGCAGCTTTGTTCCCACATTTTCCTTCCTTTCTCTTTTTTTTACTTTTCTTTCTTTTCCCACTCCCCTCTCTCTCATTCCCCTTTGAACATTTTCTTCCTATTTCACAATAGCTATTATACATTTTGGTCCGCATTTACACTTGTTTTTGGGTTCTCACATCAGAGACATGTAGTATTGACATGTGTGTCCAATTTATTTCACTTCAGAGTATGGACTCAATATGCATCCATTTTCCAAGAAATGTCTTGAGAGTATCCTTCTTTATGGCAGAGTAGTACTCCATGGTATAAAGATCCCACATTTTCTTTATCCATTCACCAGTTCATGGGCACTTGGGTTTTTTCCAAGATTTGGTTATTACAAACTGCACTATATATTGCTGTGGTATGAAGTTTTTTTTTTTTTTTACGGTACTGGGGATCGAACTCAGGACCCTGCGCTTGCTAGGCAAGCGCTTATTCCACTGAGCTATATCCCCAGCCCCATGAAGTTTTATAATGCTGATGCTTTTTATTCTTTTGGGAATGTACCCAAGAGGGGAACAGCTGGGTCAAATGGAACCTCTGATCCTAGTTTTTTGAGCAATTTCCACATTGATTTCGCAGTGGTTGCGCTAGTCGACATTCCCACCAACAGTGGAGAGGGGCTCCTTCTCCCCCACAGCCCTGCCAGCATTTGTTATCGGTTGACTTCATGATAACAGCCATTCTTTCCAGGGTGAGGTGGAATCTCAGTGTTGTATTTAATCTGCATCTCTTGAATGACATTTTTTCATATATTTATTTGCTGTTTGTACTTCCTTATCTGAGAAGTGTGTATTCATCTCAGATGCCCATTTTTGGATTGGATCTTTAAATTTGGGGGGGTTGATTTTTTTTTTTTAATTCTTTGTATATTCTTCATAGTAATCCTTTGTCTGAGGAACAGCTGGCAAACATTTTTTCCCACACTGTGGGTTGTCTATTCCCTTTGTTGGTGGTTTCTCTTGCTGTGCAAAAGCTTTTTAATAAGAAGAGTTTCCAGTTATTGCTTCTTTGTGATAGTTCCTGTGTGATTGGGGTTGTATTCCTAAAGTTTGCCTACACCAATGTCCTCAAGAGTTGTACTTATTCTATCTGCCAGCAGATCTAGTTTCTGTTGTAATATTTAGATCTTTGATCCATTTCAACTTTAGTTTAGTGCGTGGTGAAAGATATTTGTCCAGTGTTGATGTTCAGCATGGGCACAGCCAGTTTTTCCAGCACCTTTTATTAAAGAGGCTGTCTTTCTTCTAGGGAATGTCTTTGGCATCTTTGTCAAAGATAAGGTACCTGGGTATGTCTGGAGTTGTTTCTGCGTCTTCTAATCTGTTCCACTAATCCTCAGGTATTGGGTTAATAATATCCCTTAGTTCTTGTGGACTTTTCAGGGCCACAATCTCCCAAATGAGTGTACGGTGAAGGCTAAATAAAAGAGGCAAATGGAATGATTTCAGGGTTCCAGGAGGATCAAAATTCTGTCATAGAATTTGAGATTCTCTCAGGGCTAAGACCAAGACCTTCTCTGGCTGGCCCATATTTATTTAGTTATCAGAAGAAGGGAGGGGAATACTCAGAAAACAAACATAAAAAGGCACGAAAGCAATGATCATCTCTTCTGTGCCAGCTGTCAGCCTGAGGCTGCAGGTCTCTGAGTTCCAGGCACACCTCAGTCCCTGGCGGTCCCAGAGTGATTGAGTGACAAGCAGACACGTGGTTGTGAAGGTCACCAGCTCCCTTCCTGGGGAAGTAGGATAAAGAACAGGGCTTGGAGCCGCTGTCTCAACCAGGCTTCCCTCCAGCTCTTTCCTGACTTGCTTTCACTCACTGTGGCCCAGACGGGCCAGCTGGGAACATTGCCACCAAAATCCCAGCGACCTTTGCCAGTCTCCCTGCGGCTAGGGGCCTTCATGCAGCGAAGCTCTGGCCAATGCGATGTGGTTGGGGGAGCGTGTGGCACTTGGAGAGGGGCCGATTAAACAGAGCAGCTGTACAGCGAGGGCCTCTGCCATCTGCACCTCTTCCTCCTCCTCCTCCTCCTCCTCCTCCCTTTTCTTCTACTTCTACTTCCAGAGAGGGTCTCACTATGTAGTTCAGGCTGAACTTGAACTCACAATAAATCCTGGGCTGGCCTCCAGCTCAGAGAGCAATGCTGTGAGCTGGAGGTGGTGGCATAGAAGGCATGAAGGGAAGGACCTGCTAGCACCTCACTGAGGCCTCCGCATGTTGCTCTGGTTTTGAGGCTGGGGCCCTGGTGATGGGTCTGGCCTGGGGTTGGTTTTGATCTTAGAAACCTGGTACTGGGCTGAGGATACAGCTCAGTGGCACAGTGCCTGCCTGACAAGTGTAAGGTCCTGAGCTGGATTCCCAGTACCAAAAAAAAAAACAAGAAGAAACCTGGTACTTGTTGAGCATTGTGGGAAACAGCGTGGACCAAAACCCACAGGGGGGTCAAATCTGCATAGTCAATGACATGGTGATTAGGGTTGGGGTCGCCAAGGGTTGCAGAAGACCCTGGGCACGTGCTCTCCCCGCATCACTGTAACCAGTGGACAAGATAAGGTGACACTTTCCAGCCTGGGCCCCTCCTGGGCCAATGTCCCACAGCACATGGGAAGGGGAAAGCGTGGGGGCTTGGACTGAAGTTGTGGCAGCTGCCAGGCAGGGGACCCCAGAATTTGTGCCACATCTGTGGTCATTCCCAGCTCCCTCCAAGGCAGGGCCAGAGGAAGCAAAGGAGTCAGCTAATGCAGCACAGGACTGTGTTGAGATCCTCTGAGGAAAACATGCTGCTTTCTTTGTGGAAGTTGTCACCTTGGTGCTGCTGGTGAGCTGCCACTGTCCCTGGCTGACGTCACTGTGGCTGAGGCCATTGGTGACACAGAACAGGCTCTCTGCAGACTGCCTGTGTCAGAAAGCCTGGGCCAAGAGAGACAAGGCCATGCCCTTTGTGACAATGACAGCCGCTCTTGGGAAGTGATCATTATTTTTCTGTGAAAATATCATACTCTGGGTTTGCTGAAAGCGGCTCGATGCTTTTGGTTTCTTGGGTCAAGTGGCTGTGTGGGGTCAGTGTCTGCTGTCATCTGGGATCCATAAGCCATGAACACAAGAGAGGAGTCAGGAGGACATGGCCCTGTGTGTGTGTGTGTGTGTGTGTGTGTGTGTGTGTATGTACAGGCCTGTTGAGAGAGAATTTGCAGATCATACAACTCACACATCTAAAATTTACAGTTCAGGGCTGGGGATATAGCTCAGTGGAATAAGCGCTTGCCTAGCAAGCGCAGGGTCCTGAGTTCGATCCCCAGTACCGTAAAAAAAAAAAAATAAAAAAAATAAAAAAAAAAATAAATAAAATTTACAGTTCAATAGTTTTCGTATATTCACAGTCATCACCACCATCAGTTTTAGGACATTTTCATCTCTATTATCCTGAGCCCCTGTTCTGTTTATGTATTGTTCCCAGTACCTTAAGCAGCTCTCTCTCTCTCTTCCGTCCTGGGGATTGAACCCAAGGCCTCCACACTAAGCTACATCCCCAGCCCATTTAGAATTTTTATATCTTGAGACAGGGTCTTGCTAAGTTGCTCAGGCTGGACTCAACCTTGTGACCCTCCTGCCTCAGCCTCCTAGTATGGAGAACCCTTCTCAGTCCTTGTCATGGTCCAAGAGGTTGTATTTGTAATCCCATGGAAAAGTTACTGGAATTCTAGTGAGTTAATTCCAATCTACCGCTGCCAGTGCAACCCATGGTGAGAATAAAGACACTAAGGCATATTTGTAGTTATGGGGAGCCAGGGGGTCCTAAGTCCAGCCATGATGATGGCCATCTGGAACAAAGGCCTTGACCCAAGGCTGAACCTGGGTTTTATTCATTCATAAAGAAAGGAGTGGCTTGAGGATGAGTGACTGTCCGAATGGTGGGAAGTAGGTGAGTGTTGTGAGCTGGGCTAGGTAGGAGGCCTGAAATCATCTCTGCAAATGCAGGGAGAAGGATCTGCAGAAAGAGTAACCTGCATAACACAAAGGAGATAGTATGTAATGTTTTTGGGCCAGTGTTTCAGCTCAGATGTGTAATCTTTCAAGCCCCAGGAAGTTATAGCCAGGCTTGATCCCAGCTGACAGCATGGAGCACTGGCTCTACATCCTGCCTCACACAAGGAAACAACAGTCTGGGGAAACACACCTGCTGTCTTCAAAGACTACCATCAGCACCTCAGCTGGACTGATACGCATTGCTTAAAGCCAAGAGAAGGGATAAAGAAAAGGTCCCAGCCAGCTCTGTGCATATCACTACATGGAAATAGGGTGAGACTCAGCCAAAACAGGGGCGACTGCTCCCTTTCAAGGAGAGTTGCCCAGGGGCTCCTCCACACCCTAGGTATGGGGATTCCAGGTGTGAATGACCAAGCCTAGATTTACTGCTCTTAAGTGTAAATGTATCTTTATTCACCAGTACATGAGGGTGGCAGTCACATTCCCTAGTCTAAAATTGCAGGCATTGGGTAGACAGCTGCCAGGCAATGCTCTGCGTGAAACATGTGTGTTTTCTCTCGTACGCACTCATCACTGGGCTTTCATGTTGTGCGATGGTTGTACACCTCTCTGGCCAGGCTGTCTGGGAAGGCGGTGGGTGGGGAGTGTGAGGGTGCTGCCTGGGCTGGGAGGATGGATTTGGGGATCTGGCCTGTTGGGAGGGGTCAGGGTCAGGGAGGAGGTGACACTAAGGTTCTGGTGGTGGCTGGATCTGCCGAGATCTTGGAGTGAGCCAGCGGCATGCTGACCTCAGCCCAGTGGACCGTGCTGTCTTCTGAGGCAGCCTTGATGAATCATGGCTCAGGTCTGGTGAGGGAGGATGAGGAATGGGATTCCAAGGGTACATTCCTTTGATTTTTTAATTCCTCCTGAAGCTAGGGGATGAGGGGCCCTTGCCACCCCTTCTTCCTCCTCTGTCCTTGTCCAACGTCATCTGCCTGGAGCCTGTTCTGTGGACACCTGTGTGCTGGGGTGAGGAACCTCTGCAGGTCCCACCTGGGGCTATGAATCATGCAGTCATGCTGTGGCCTGTCTGTACTCTGTCTTCCTGGGGCCGCTTCTCAGAAGCCAGGCACCATTCCGCATCAAATCCCAGCTCTGTTGCCAGTTAGCACGATGACTTTGGCCACATATGAGGGGGGTTGATGAAAACAATAGGACTATTTAAATTTTTAAAAACTTATTACAGTAAAAACATATTACCAAAAGTGATAAGTGTACTTAAAGCAGGGAGGAGCCTTTGGTGAGGCATTCATGGGAATGTCTTTTACTGTAACGTGTTTTTAAAAGTTTAAACATTCACCCTAGTTTTGAATCACACTTTCTAACCAGCCTATCCGAGCCTCAGTTTTCTGTTACTGGGACAAAATATCCGATGTCCACAACTTAATGGAAAATGGGTTATTCTGGCTTATGGTTTCAGGGCTTTCCGTGCATGGTCCGCTGGCTCCGGGGAGGACACGGTGCAGTGGAGGAGAGCCGCTCACCTCGTGGCATCAGAGATGCAGAGGCCAGGGAAGAGCAAGCAAGGGTCAGGAACTGGATACATCCTTAAGTTTACACCTCCACTTCCTGCTAATGGGTTAACCCATTGAGGCCAACACTCTCTCGCAATCCAGCCACCTCTCCGGGAACCTCTTAGTCCCATCAAGTTGTCAATCAAGGCTGACCCCACACAGGTTCTTTGCTATATTCCCAAATCCAGGCCTTTCTGCTTCTGCTGGTGCTGGTCCCATTGTTCTGCAGGGACGCAGCGTTGGGGGAGCTTTGGAGGAAGCGCTCGGCACATAGGATGGAATCCTGCTCACTGGGGCCCTGTCCCTCCTTCAGTGCATCCCAGTGAGGCCAGGCCGGGATTCCAGGTGGAAGCTCTGTCCCCAGGGAACGGCCCCTTGTGCACTTCTTCTCTCTTCTCCCTCATTCTGAGGCAGGCAGTGTGTCACCCGGAGAGCTCTCTCTGAAGCCAGTGCCCTGCGTCCACACAGCCCCCCCCCCCCCCC
>PVLD010005501.1:0-97702 GCA_004027595.1 Dinomys branickii | reverse complement strand
ACCCCAAGGACTCCTGGTGTTTGAGGCTTGTGCAGCCCAGGACCGTGCCTTCCTTGTGATGCACAGGAGCGCTGCTGAGCAGTTTGACAGAGGTGACTGGCACCTGGAGAGAAGTCAGTAGCCCCAGGCCATCCGCTGGGAAGAGGCTGACTGCAGAGTGTTCAGCTGTTCAATTCCCGAGGCAGCTGCGGCCAGCCCCTTCCCATGGAGACTGGTGGCAGGAAGCCTGCAGGCTGGGTCAGACACCCGAACTCTCATCCTGTTCTGAGCCAGCCCTGCTCAAATCTCCTCAGCGTACGGGGTACAAGGAGCACAAGGACACTACCACATGGTCTTTGGGCTGCTCAGGCCCTGGAGGAGGGACTGGGTCCCTTTCCAGCCCTCTCTGTCCTGGCCCTCTTCTGCCTGCTCCCTGCATTACCCCTTCCCCTCTCCTTTGGAGCCTCATCTTCTCCCCATCCCATTAGCAGGGAAGAGGCTTCCAAGAGGAGACAGATTTGAATAGGAACCTGATGTGGCTGATGGCACAGATACGATTTTTTTTTTTTTTTTTGAGACAGGATCTTGCTATGTAGCCCAGGATGGCCTTGAACTTGCAGAGATCCTCCTGCCTCATCCTTCCGAGTGCTGGGGTCACAAGCATGTGCCACCATGGTTGGCTTAGGTAGATGTGATTAAAATCTGTAATCATCTGACTGAATGAGGGCAGGCAGCCTCAGCTGTCCCTACAAGTTCCAAAGTGACTTCCTGATGCTGCCTTGGAACTTGCTTAGTCAGCCCACAGTTGTGCAAGCCATTCTTTGTAGTGGGCTTGAACATAGGACCTTGCAGTGAGATGTATCCTTAGCTCTTTTTGTTTGCTTTGAAGCATGGTCTGGCTAAACTGTCCAGCTTGGCCTTAGACTTTTAAACCTCTCGCCTCAGTCTCCTGAGAAACTGGTAGTAAATGTGAAATCAATCTCTTAATACATATTTTCTACTCTTCTGCTTCTTTGGTTGAACCCAGACTGCTATAAGTACTACTTGAATTTTTTTTCCAGTGGTGGTCACTGACATGCTAAGCAAGCCCGCTACATTCCTTGTACTGGACTTGAACACAGCACCTTGCACTGAGCTACATCCCAGGCTTAATTTTTTTTTTTAATTTTAAGATAGGTCCTCAATAAATTACCCAGGCTGGCTTGGAACTTGTGATCCTCCTGCCTCAGCCTCCTGAATAGGTGGGGTTACAGATGTAACACAACCATGGCCAGTACTACTTGAATTTTTAAGCCACCTATGAGGATTATCTTGATAAAACTACACATTGAAAAAGAAGTTGGATAAATAAAAGTTCAGTCACCTGGAAAAAATAAAGAAAATGAAGCACTAATTAGAAAAAGAATGGGAGAAATGCAGAAAAATGTTTTTAACAGTTATCTCAGGGTGACAGAATCACAGGTATTATGGTAGCCATCTCCAAAATAATCTTTGTGCCCTCTTCCCTTGCAATGCCAACATGCCACTGGACTGTCTCCTGGGTTCCCACAATGTCCCCTTAATGAGTCGAAACTCGTAGGACATAAGTTAAAAGTATGATGGTTAAAAAAGAAAGTAGGATGGTTTAAATGATTTAACTCAGCTTTTGAATTTAACAGGATGTTTGAAAGGTAACAGTATGACCACATTTTAGCAATATAAGTTGTTTACTATTGTATCATTCAGAATTTTTAGTTGTTAGAAGATAAACCACTGTGGCTAAGATGTACCAGGAAAGGAGTTTATCAAGGGAGGTTATATACAGGAGAGTAGGTAATCAGGCTTCTATGTCACCGTGTCACAAACATCACTTGAATTATATTCTAGAGCTTCCCTGGTGGCCACCCATAATCCCCATAGGGCTCAGGCCCCACAACTGACCCAGGCTGAAGGACTCTGCCACCTTTGTGTCAGAGTGCATTACACAGGGTACCTGGCTTGTCAAATCTTCCCAACCAAAGTTTCATGGGGGCTCATGTAAGCCTGCCTGCATTACAGCTGCAAAGGATGCTGGGAGAGTCATTTTGTGGATGTGCTATAAGAGATGTGAAGTGAGTGGGTGGAGAATCTCTACAAACTCGGTGGGAATTTATGTCCAGGGAGTTCAGCCCAGGGTGCTCAGCCGTTTTGATAAAAGCCAGATCAGCACTAATTGGCACCATCAATTGAGAGAACAACATGGCTGTCGCCTGGATCTTTTGTTGGAGGGCTGTTTGGGCTGGCAGAGCCCTTGCCCCAGCTGGATCCCACTGAATGAACTGCTGCCCCTTCCCTGCCAGTTGGAAGTGACCCACAGTGCCTCCCAAGGCCTCTGGCTTCCAGTACCCACCTCTGCATTGTCTGTGCCATGCTGGGCTGGGCATCACCCCTCTGTGCCTGGGGTGGTAGCCAGCGCGTGCTTCAGCTGGGGACATCCTTCTCCTTCTTGCTGCACGCAGGAGATGCAGATGCACCAAAGGTTATTTTAGGTCCATCTCCTCCTTATGGAGTCAGTGTTCTCTTGGCAAAGGCCTGTAGATTTTCCTAGAAAATAATCAAATCAGAAAAGATGCATCATTTTTCTTTTTATGGAGTAACAAAAAAGAAAACATCATAAATATGTAGCTCAGTGAGTTTTGACATACTCTGGAGAAAGAGCATTCCAAGAATTTCAGAAATTTTCTTGTGCATCTTTCAGTCATTACTCCATAAGACAATCACACCAGGCACCATACATTAATTTTGCCAATCGTTAAAGTCAATGTGGAACCCAATGGCACATGTGCTTTTGTGTCTGACTTCTTTCACTCAACTCTAAAAGTTCAGAAGATCTTTGTTTTCTTGTTTGTCCTTATCCTCAATATTCCACAATGAACAAACAGGACTGTAATTTTAAAAACTGCGGTCATAGTGGTGCACACCTGTAATCCCAGCATATGAGGCAGGAGGATGGCCTTGAGTCTGAGGCCAGCCAGGGCTGCGCAGTGACTTCAAGGCCAACCTGAACTACATAGCGAGACCCTATCTCAAAAATCCAATAATAATAATAATTAATAATAATAACAGCAATACTTGCCAATCATTACATTTTCAGAGAATATAGGATATTTTTTGTTTGGCAAGCAGAAAAAAAAGTAGAACTTTAAAAGTCAGGGAGCTATGCAAAAACAGTTTATAATCACACATATGGAAACAGCAGGGCCACAAAGAAGGTGTCAGAGAAAGTTGGCAAAGTGGCTCTGACTTTTTCTTGGGCCCCTGCTGACCCCCAAATTCAAGCTGTCCCATCTTGAAGGATGTCTCCCAGTGCCTGGATGCCTCTGCCAGGGTCAATAGGGGGTCTCAGCACAGGTCAAGACAGCAAAGATCTCTGGACCTGCTTGGGCTGGGCCTGGGGCCAGAGACTGTGGTCTTCCTGTCTCAGATTGCAGAGATTCTAGACTGGACATTGGGCTAGGTCTGGGAGGAGCAGTCAGTTCGGGAGGAGGAGTGGTGAGGGCTTACTCCCCGCTCAGCCTTGAGCCAGTGCTTATAATAAGCATGGCCCAAGGTCAGGCCGGTTGTGCCTGGCCAGGGTCTATTCCACAGAGCCTGTTCTGGCAATAGTGGGCACAATATGCTGGCTAAGGGGTCTTCTTGGCATTCAGTGCTGGTCAAAGGCTGCCAGGTCTTCCTGGGCACCAGCCGGCAGGGCCTAGCAAATCATCCCAAGATGTTTGCTAGAGGCATGGCTGGCACCTCTGCCCACAGTCCTCGCCCCTTCCATGAGATCCCTTCCCCAGGTGAGAATGGTTGGCTAAACCTGTACCATTTCTGGAGGGAGAAAGGCACTCATCGCATCCACCATCGCCATGTCCAGAATTTCCAGAAGTATGGCCCCATCTACAGGTGAGCCTGGGGAGGGTGGAGGCAGGCAGGATGGGGCTGCGCAGGCTGCTGTGGGCTCCACACCCTCATCTTTCCAGTGCTGGTGGACAGAGATGGGTCCTCTCTGCTCCTGGCCTTCCCGGGGGGAATTATACATTGAGGGGTATGTGTGCAAAAGAACAAGCCCCCATTACCCCCAGGATAACTCACGAGGGAAGTTTGTTGGTCCCCTGGTCAGGGGCTCAGCTTGAGGCTCAGGCTCCGTGGGACTCATCGGACCCCCTTCTCCTTGATCCGTGGCTTTGCGCTGTTCTCTGGCTTTGGGAGGCATCTGCCTCGCTTCTGCCAGCCATAAGGTGATATCCTGTGCTCAGCTTAGCAGCATCCAAGTCAGTAGCCAGGAAGCCACTCCTGAGAGCAGTGTCTGGAGAGAGGAGGTGCTGGCTGTGGTGGCCGGGATCGGGGGGTGGCCAGGAAGGCCAGTGGGGGAGTGATAGGGTCTTTAGCCACTCAAAGAATTTTAACAAGTGGTGGTGAGGAAGGTGTTCTCTCTCTCTCTCTGTCTCTCTGTCTCTGTCTCTCTCTCTCTCATGTGTGTGTGTGTGTGTGTGTGTGTGTGTGTGTGTGTGTGTGTGTGCTGGGTCCTGTCCTGCCCTTTCTCTCTCCTAACTCTTTGATGTCCAGATGACTTTTTTCTTTTACAGTTAATTGGAGGTAAGGGAGCCCCAATCCCCACAACTAGGTCAGGAGAGGTGGCCCCTCCCGTGTCTCTGGTCCTATGTCCCCAGTGTCCCTAGTTACCCTGGGGCCTGTCCTTTTGCTCTTTCCTCATTTCCCATTCCGAGTAGGAGGCTTCCCTGGATTAACCATCTCTGTTTTTTTAACCACATTTCTCTGAGTTTTTGCCCTGTCCTTGAGACTGGGGCTATGATCCTCATTTTATGTACAGGGAATGATTAGGGTTAAACAGGGTTAGGTTAGGGTGAGCTCCAGGTAGCCAGGGTTATCTAGTGTAAAACAGGGCTAAGCTAGGGCTGGAACCTGAATGACGTAGTTCCCAGGTCTGTGTGCCAGATTAGGCTATCATTTACAGCTGGAGATAACTAACTCCTAACTGCACATGAGGAATTTAAAATAAAACTTTCAAGGCTCTCCCCTACACTACAAAGGCTGTTTCCATTATTTTTCCTTGTGTGTTTTTCTTTCAATACTAAGGATTGAACCCAGGGCCTTCACACTGAGCTACACTCCCAGCCCTTTTTATATTTTATTTGGAACGAGAGTTTTGCTAAACCACTAAATTGTCTGTGCTAGATTCAGACTTGGAACCTTCCTGCCTCAGCCTCCCGGAGTGCTGAAATTACTGGCCTGTAACACCACGGCTGGCTTGTGTTCCTCTTCTTTATATTTATGTGGGTGATATTTGAGTACCACAGCAGCTGAGAGTATGGATAAGTCAGGTTTTGAAGGCAGCCGTAAACACATCTGAGCCTGCCTGGACATTCTCTCTTGGACTCACGCTGGGGTGGCTCTCTCATGACAGGCCTATTGCTAAGGTCAGATCCTTTGGCCTTGGGCTAGGTTCTCAGAAGTGGAGCTGATGGCACAAATAACAACCCAAGGCCTTGAAGGCCAGGTTAGGGGATAGAGAAACACAGAATTTTCTAGAGGTAATAAACAAGCCAAGGCCGAGGCTTGGGCAGGGGGGGCGCAGACTTTGCAGCTCTGTGACGAAAACAGCACTGAGGTGGGGAGGGGCAGGCAAGGGAGGAAGAGAGGAGAAAGAGGGAGGGCACACTTGGGCCTGTGTGGGTTCATTTTTAAATATTTTGCCTTCAAATATATCAATTAACCTTTCTCAGTAAAAAGTGGATGCAAAAAGAAGTAGACTTTTTCTTCTCTTTCTTCCTCTCCCTCCCTCCCTCCTTCTTTCTCTTTTGCTTACATAGAAGTTCTGGAGCTGGAAGTCAGGGGCCGCTGGCTTGGGCTGCTTCCCCCTTGGCCTCTCTCCTGGGCTGTGAGATGCCAGCGTGTGCCCCTACTTTCACACGGTCGACCCTGTGCAGGTCAGGACTCTGCCAATTGCTCAAGCCCCCCACTCACTGTGTCTATGCTGGGGGTCTGATGTTTTATTGCTGGTTTAGTTCAATGGGGTGAAGTGCTCTGTGGGACTCCTAGGGAAAGTGACCATTCCCACAATGACAGGCCTTGAAGGGACAGGCTGGTCTGGGACACTCACCTGCCCAGCTGGTGAGTCACTGCTGGGCGCCTTCTGTGGGGTGACATGCATGTGTGCCACCACCCCAGCTCCGTGGGCTGGTGAGAGGCTGGGGCCCCCGGGACAGCAACACAGGAAAGGAAATATGGGATAGGAGACAGGATGATCTGCAGGAGGCCAGGGGTGACAGCAGTGATCATGAGGCTGTCACTCACAGGGGGCTTGGCAAAGGTCCCATCTGTGTCAGCACCTCCATCCGCCCTGTTGTATGGAGACCAGGAGCACTGGAGGGCTTGGTCCACACCCAAAATGCTGTGGCCCCACAGGGCAGCTGTTAGGGCCCTCTCAGACCCCGCCTACAGTCCCTCTCCTGTCTTCCAGGGAGAAGCTCGGCACCGTGGATTCAGTTTATATCATGGACCCTGAGGATGCAGCTCTGCTCTTCAAGTATGAGGGTCCATACCCTGAGCGCTACTTCATTCCCCCCTGGGTGGCTTACCACCAGCACTACCAGAGGCCCATTGGCGTCCTGTTCAAGTGAGTCCCACGGGTCCCTGGGCTGGAGGCTATGGTGAGGGAGGGGAGAGGCTGGGAGTCAAGTCCCTGTCATCCTCCTGACACCACAGGATGGAGGACAGTGGTGATGGTAACAGGAAAATATCAGGCCCTGCATGAATAACTCAAGATCTTGCAAGGTTCCCAGCTATTGCTTTAGTCAGTAAGTCCCATCTGACTGAGTACCAGATGTGTGGCAGGCCTAGGGTCATGTGTCAGGGGCACCATGACAAATAGGGCCGGGCCCTGCCCCCTTAAGTACCCCATGATCTGAAGGGACTGGGAGGAGCAGGGGAGCCAGTGCAGGGATGTGGGTTGGATACTGTTGTCTACCCACTTGGTCTCTGAAAATGGAAAAGGTGATGTTGTCGAGTGTTAGCCAGGCCAGGGAGCCACTGAAATGCTCACCACTGCTGATCAAGTGGTGGAAAGAAGTATATATATTTTAAAATTACCCTTTGGGAATAAGTCAGGTGTCATGGCGCACACCTGTAGTCTCAGGATTCTGGGAGACCGAGGCAGGAGGCTTGGCAAGTTTGAAGCCAGCATGAGCAACTTAGTGACTTCTCAAGGAAGACACTGTCATAAAATAAAAAATGAAAAAAGGGACTGGGGCTGTAGCTCAGTGTAAAGGCCCTGAGTTCAAGCCTCAGTACTGCTAAACACATAAACAAACAGATGAAACATGTGCCATGATTAAGCAGTTCTGAGTCTCTGAAGTCCCCTTGCCACAGTGAATCCTGGGACACTTGGAGGGGTGCAGAGGAAGAGAGGCCCATTTTGTCAGTGGAGGAGAGCATAGAAGTGCTCTCAGAGGGTCCCTTGGTGGTGAAGCTGAGTGAGGGCTAGGAGGAAGGAGGGAGGGACAGGTTTTAGGGTTATAGCGGCAAAAGCAGCGGGAACAGAGGGCAGCCAGAGCTGTGTGCTTGCTGTCGTTGCCCCTTGTCTCCTTGGCCCAGGAGAGAGCACAGGTGCCAGGTTCTTGGAGCTCACGCTTATCCCTGCAAAGCCCTGTTGACCCCCCTGGCGTTAGCCAGACCGGGAACTGTGACCATGGGCCTGTGTTTTCCCAGGAAGTCGGAAGCCTGGAAGAAAGACCGTGTGGTCCTGAACCAGGAGGTGATGGCCCCAGAGTCCCTAAGGAACTTTGTGCCCCTGCTGGAGCCAGTGGCCCAGGACTTCATCAGCCTCCTACACAGGCGCATGCAGCAGCAAAACTCTGGGGAGTTCTCAGGGGACATCAGTGACGACCTGTTCTGCTTTGCCTTTGAGTGTAAGGGTCTTGTGCTAGGTGGCAGGGGGCCTGGGGGTGAAGGGGGCCCAGAGTTCATCCTACTCACACAAGACCTGGCACAGCCCCTGCAGAAGTGGCAGGCCTGGCTTCTGGGAGGAGCTGCTGGACATATCTGCCACCATCAGCCACCCATGGGGTAGTGGTGTCCACCAAATCTGGCACGCATCCTGGGGGGGTAGTGATCTGCATAGCATGGGTCCGCTTTGCCATCATTCCTCAAAAGTCAGAGCCTGGCTTAGCTCGTCATTCTGAAAGTTTCCTTCCTCTGGGAAACAGACTTTTGAAGTCTGGGTAGAGAGGAGGGTTGGGTGGTTAATTGGAGCTGGGTGTTGAAGGATGTGTAGGAGTTATCCAGGTGAGGTGCAGAGGTCAGGCAGCTTGGGCAAGGGGAGCAGCACTTGCATACAGCTTGATGGAGATCATGTGGTCCCTGCAGGAGATTTAGGGTGCTCAGGGCTTACTATAAAATCAGCATTCAAATTTCTCACCTGGTAGGTGAAAAAACTTGAGGCTGTGGCATCTTAGGTGCAGCCAGACTGGTATTCAATGAGCAGTCTCTCTTGCAGGCAGAGTGGGCCGAGTAGCGTAGCAGCCTGAGCTCTCTCCCCACCAAGGAGCACCTTCTCTCAGCCTCCTATGTGCCCTTTGCGGGTGCTGAGTGGTGGTCAGAAGAGCAGTTTTCTGCTTCCTGTAGAGGACCTTGCTCTTTGCCTCTCAGTTTCTCCCCTAGAGGAAGCTGGGCTTGTGGAGAGTGCTGGGTATGGTGGTGAGGGGTACAGAGGCTCTGGGGCGCCAGGGTTGGAAGGAGCTGCTCAGTGTCAGTGACTCTGCCCCCACAGCCATCACCAACATCTTATTTGGGGAGCGGATGGGGATGCTGGAGGAGGTAGTGGACGCTGAGGCCCAGAGGTTCATCAATGCCGTCTACCAGATATTCCACACCAGTGTGCCCATGCTCAACCTGCCCCCGGGCCTCTTCCGGCTCTTCAGGACCAAGGTCTGGAGGGACCACGCGGCTGCATGGGACGTGGTTTTCGATAAAGGTAAGGGCCAGGACCCTTGGGTGGCAGAGACTGGGGAAGGTCAGGTGGAGAAGGGTGACTGGGAGCTGTGAAGTTAGTGTCCCCTTTCCCCTTATACCCACGTGACTTTGGGCAAGTGACTATCTGTCTGCCCTTATTCCTTTCTCTGGAAAACAGGTGGCGTCACACACCTCACAAAGTTATGGTCAAGAATTTTACAATATGAAGGGTTTGGTACAGATTATAGGCCGCTGGATAAAATGGCGGCCTATAGAGTGCCCCTACTCCCTGTGGCAGCCATGGCCTCCCTCCCTGCTACCACAGGGCCTCAAGCCTGTCCTTTGTCCTACCCCACAGCCAACACATACATCAAGAACTTCTACTGGGACTTGGGACAGAAGCGAGACTCTCAGAACAATTATCCTGGCGTCCTCTCTAGCCTCCTGGGCAGCAACAAACTGCCCTTCCAGGACATTCAGGCCAACATCACTGAGTTGTTGGCAGGAGGTGTGGACACGGTGAGTGGCGGTGGGCACATCTCAGGTCTCTCTGTGCCCACACGTGCTGTCTGACGCCCTGGTGTTTAAGGGAGTGGTGCCCAGGTGGGCTGTGCTTCCTCTCCCTGGACACTAATCCAGGAAGGAGGGGTCAGAGGGCACCTACTGGGCATGTTGGTCAGCCAGATTTTTCAGTGGCTGTGCGAAGAAAGTTACTGGGGTACACTTTCTCTGGGTGCCCACATGGGGTCATGGCCCACATCACTGGAACTCTGATTCTAGAGCATTTATACTATAGGGGGCTGGCGCTGTGTCCTGCTGGTCACCATGCTGCTCAGCATGGCAAGAGAGGTGACTTTGACCTAGCACAGGAAATGTACAAATGCAACATTCAGAAGTTACATCTCTCCCGAATGTGTATTGCTTCCACACTAATGTACAGCCAAAAACTCCTTAAGTCAAAACGTCCTAAGTTGAGACTGTCTATACTTGTTTTATGGGACATGAAGACTCTAGAAAGAAAGCCTCAAAAACAAGCAAACCCGAGGGCTTTTGCGCTAGGCAGTCAGGTCCAGGTTCCCCATGGAGTCTATTTTCTTTTTTTATCAGACAGACTCTTGCTGGGTAGTTCAGGCTGGCCTTGAATTCACTACACGGCCTAGGCTGGCCTCGAACTTGCTTTTCACGCACACAGCCTCATTTTCCACTGGCCGAGAACATGGTGAAATACGTCACTGTCATCCTCTTTTCTCCTAGATGAGAAAACAGGGCCACAGACAGGTTAAATAACGGTCAAAGTCACACAGATAGTAACTTAGTTAACTACCTTAGTAAATGGGTCCCTTCCTAGTACCCACCCAGTGGTAGGCCTGGGAGGTACTGAGCTGAACACATGCTTGCAAGTGGTGTCTTGAAGAAGCGCAGACTGGCTTCCTGTGCAGGGAGGGAATTCCAGGCAGGGGAGCGAGTGTGGGGAAGATTCTGGGCCTTGGGAGCCATGTGCAGCCCTGTGTGACCAGAGACTAGGTGTGTGCTTTGGGGGGGGCACTAACAGAGCTGCAGGCAGTACTGGGGAGGGGTTCAGACCTCCGTAGGGCATCTAGAGGCGCTGGGGAGCAGGCAAGAATTCACAACTGAGAACGGAAGTTGTGTGGCTGTTTTTCACCACTGCCTCTCCTGGGAGGATGGAAAGGTATGCTAGCTTCCTGGCAAAGATAATATGCTGATCATCTGTGTCCCAACCCCAGGAGGCCTCTCTGTCACCTTGGCCGAATCTGGGAGTGTGGTATTTGAGGGCTACTGGTCACAAGCCCTGGGGCTATGTTGACATTAGCTGGTCCTTCTCTGGAATTCCCACACACTATTCACAATCCAGACAGAAGTTCCATCTGCTGTCTGGTTTTGGGGCCTGTGAGCCCCTCTCTAAGCTCTGCTGGGGTTGGGGGGTCCAGCTGGGAGTGGGTGGCTGTGGGAAAGATGACTCTCCCGGAAGCAGGAGTGGCTTCTGAAGGCACCAGGGGTCCTTAAGAAGAAGAAGGCACTGCCAGGCGCTGATGCTCTGTAGCCAGGAGATGGATGGGGCTGGAGACATGTGGGTTGGGCACAGGGACAGTGAGATCACCATCTTGGATGTTTGCTTTTCACATTCTGCTTTGCTTCTGCACATGATGTCTTGGAAAAGGAGGCAAAGTTCAGGGAAGGAAAGGTTCTTAGAGGGGAGACTTCAGCATGGGCCAGGGACCTCAAAGTGCCCAAGTGACAGGCCCTGCTGGTCTCTGCGCCCCTCCCTCCCTGCCAGACATCCATGACCCTGCAGTGGCACTTGTACGAGATGGCACGCAACCTCAAGGTGCAGGCCACGCTTCGGGCTGAGGTTCAGGCTGCCCGGCACCAGGCCCAGGGGGACATGACCAAGATGCTGCAGCTGGTGCCACTGCTCAAAGCAAGTATTAAGGAGACACTGAGGTGAGCCCCCACCCCACTCCAGCCCATGGTGCCTCCCTGCCTGTTCCCACCCTGGCTGGGGCTGAGGGAGGGGTCCAAGGAGGGACGGTCAAATAGCAGAGGAGGGCAGTAGGGAGTCTGAAGAGGTGGCTGGGGAGGCAGGGAAGAAGTAGAGAGCCTGGTCCCCCTCAGATCCCCCGGGGCTGTGCTGGGGCTTTGCCAGGGCAGGACAGGGTGGAGAGTCTGGTTTGTGTCCCAGCCTTGGGGCCATCCATTTCTGAGTGTCCTCTTCCTCTAGGCTGCACCCTATCGCCGTGACTGTGCAGAGATATCTTTTGAATGACTTGGTTCTCCGTGATTATTTGATTCCAGCCAAGGTAGGGGCAGATGAGAGCTGCAGGGTCCGCCAGTCAGACAGAGGCAGCAGGGGGCAGGTGAGACAGGCTGCAGTTGTGACCAGTGGTGGCTACAGGCTCTGTCCTGCTGCCTTGCGGGCCCTGGGGGGACAGCTCTTAGCGGCTGAGTCTGAAGGAAGAAGAGCAGGAGTGGTGGGGACGGTGGGTAATGTTGTCGCCAAGTTGCTGATGCCGAGTTTGGAAGCAGATCTCACCATCTGCCCGGACTCTCATGGGGCACATGAGGGGCGGGAAGACCCCTTGGGATCCCAGCCTTGTTTTTTCAGTCATTTCCTGGGAAAGTGGCTCAGGGAGAGGCAGGATTTGGTTCAAGGTCACACAGTGGGCAGAATGTCAATGTCCTGACCTGCGTACCTGGGTACCTGGGAGCAGGGCTGGGAGTGGGAGCACGGCAGCCTGGGGAAGCTGGGTGTCTTGCTCAGGCCTCTGGCCACCTTGTCCTCAGACACTGGTGCAGGTGGCCAACTACGCCATGGGCCGGGAACCCAGCTACTTCCCCAACCCCATCACTTTCAACCCAAGCCGGTGGCTGGACAAGGATAAGAACAGCACCCACTTCCGGTACCTGAGCTTCGGCTGGGGCGTGCGGCAGTGTGTGGGCCGGCGGACGGCAGAGCTGGAGATGACCATTTTACTCATCTATGTGAGTGGGGCTTGGGGACACTTGGCCACGGTAGATCCTCTGGTTCTTGCAAAGTCACCAACCTGCCTCCTTCCATCTCTGTCCAGGGCCCAGAGGGTGCAGGGCTGCAGCACGTTTTCTTGCTAGTTCCCAGCTACTCCTCTCCTGGGCGGACCCTTGTGTCACCCACCAATGTCCCCAGAGCCATCATGAAGTGGGGTGGGGTGGGTTTGGGGAGCGGTGTTACAGCCTAATTAAGGCCTAAACTCAGGGAACAGGATGCTCATGGTGCATTTAAATGAGAGCTGGGCCTGCAGCCCTGGGGCTCCCCAAGGACGTGGGTGGGGAAGTGCATGAGCCCCGCCTGGGGAGCTGGGCCTCCACCCGCTCCCTAAGTCCACCCCTTCCTCAGATACTGGAGAACTTCAAGATTCAATTGCAACAGTTCACAGATGTGGGTACCAAGTTCAACCTCATCCTCATGCCCGAGCAGCCCATCCATTTCACCTTTCTGCCCTTCAAAGAGGACACTGCCCAGGTGTGATCACAGAGGTGGCCCTGACCCCAACCAACCAGCTGCAGTTGTGTGGGCAGATGGCCGAGTGGGCATCACCGGGCCTCACATCTGCAGTCCCATGTCCCCACTCCTTCAGGGCAGGTGGTTTGGCTCAGCGGTCACCTGCCCCAGCTCAGCGGAGCCCTCCCCTCCTCAACCCTCCCCTCCCACCCACTCTTCCCCATCTTTGGCTCTAGGAAGACAATAAATGCCTGAACTATGGGAGTGTCTTTGTTTTCAATGGACCCTATGGTGCTTGTTGCCCTCTTGCAGATTGGGGCATGCAGGAGGGACCTGATGTGACCACCCACCTACAGCAGCTCAGGCTGCTGGGGCTGGGGGAAGGCTGAGAGGGGAGGGCTAGTGTCACTGTGCAGGACAGGCACCAGTGACAGAGGAGGTGGGGAGGTCTTCTTTGAGGACAGGGTGGCTTGGGCCAGTCCTGCCCTCTTGGATGGGACACTCAACAGTGCGCTACTTTGCTGAATGCAGATGGGAGTCCCCTGTGGGTTTGGAAGGGGCTGGTGTGAGGCGCTTGGCTCCAGGATGGGGGCCGGCCTGCTTCCTCCAGCTCCTCACCCTGCTCTGGGTTTGCCCCTGCCTCCTGCCTGGCTCCAGGGAGACAAGTCCCTTGTTCAAGCTCTGGGCAGTAGACAGGGGACCAGAGCAGTTTCTGGTGCGTTATTTGGACTGTATGACTCTGTCCCTGTCCAGGGCCCTTAAATCTCTGAGTTTCTCAGCTCTGGCCCAGAGCAGATGCCAGCCCCTTGCTGGCCCTTGGTCCCCCAGGTCTAAGTGCTGTAGGGGGGCAGGGGACAGTAGCTCAGTCAGCTTGGGCTCTTCTACAAAAGTTCTTCCAGATCTGGGTCATCTCTCATTGCCCTTTCACTTTTCCCCACCAAGCAGCCCCCCTTGCTCTTGTCTCTTTCTCTCTCTCCTGCTTTCTTTCCCTTCTTTGGGTCTGAGTCATCTTTGGCTCAGAAATGTCAATGCTGGAAAGAGAAAGACACCCAGCTGTGTGTGGGATAGAAGAAGAAACTGGTTCAGAGAGACTCGGAGTTATCTGAGGTCACGCTGCATGCTTGTAGCGAGGACCTCAGCCTGGTGACTCTCAGTGAGGGCCCTGCCTTCTGGCCCTGTCTGCTTTCCTGTCCATGGCCACATTTGGACACAGCCTGGTGAATGGGGTATTTCACATGATGGTGCCTGGGAAGGTTTCAACCCCTTCCCTTTACAAGAGACAGATGAACCCCTCGGGAGAAAGGATTTCAGGTGTGACAGATGCTGGGGGCATGGAGCTGGGGATATAGCTCAGTGGAATAAGTGCCTGCCTAGCAAGTGCAGGGTCCTGAGTTCAATCCCCAGTACCGCAAAAAAAAAAAAAAAAAAAAAAAAAACAGATGCTGGGGGCACGTGGGGAGTCCTGGCCTCCTTCCCATTTCCTAAAAGGATGGCTTCAATTTTCCTGGAGGCCTGGAAGGGGCTTGTCTCCCTGGTCCTTCTCACCAACCTCCTGGTCCATTATAGCCTTGGTTTTAGCTCCTGGGACAGGCAGGAGGGAGTAAGGCTATGGCCAAGGGCTGGGGATCAGAGTGGGGTCTGGGAGGAGGCAGCAAGGCCTGGGGCATTCTGCTCCAAGAAAGAGAACATTTGTTGAACTTCATTATTTAATAAAGTCATCTTTAGGGGCTGGGGTGAGACTGCCCAATGCATAGGCAAGGAGGAGGCTTGCGCAGGGCTCAGGTCTGCTGGGAGCTGGAGGTCTCCACCCGGGTTTCTGAAGGCCAGTTGGCCTTGGGGTCTGACTTGGGCAGCAAGACTTCCTGCTTTGAAGGCTGCTTGAGGTTGTTGGCATGGGTCAAGACATTCTGTGGGAGACAAGGTAGGCATGTGAGTGTACTCCCATCCCCAGGAGTGACCTCTTCAAGGGCCTCTTGCCCAGCCAGCCATATCTCTGGGATCCATCACCCATAACTTCTGGAAGATTCTTCAACCCATCTGATCACAGCAGATGACACCTAATTTTTCCATGAGTCATTGGGCCCAGAAGTGGTCTCTGTGTCCCCGTTAGTCCCCTTGTCCTTGTAAGGCCCTTCCTAGGTGTTTGGAGCCTCAGCCCTGAGCAAAATACTGAAGACCAAGAGCAGAAGTCAGGGCCTTTGGACTGGGGCGAGGAGTGGTGTGCACAGGCCTGTCTGTATCTGGGAAGTTGTCAAGATGGCACCCGCCATCAGCTGTGTGGGGGTAAAAGGGCAGGAGGAAAGGGGAGACTCTTGGGCAGAGTGAGTTTTGGTTAATAGAGGCTACTGCTACTCTGTCCATGGGCACCACCAATCCTAGACTACAGGCAGTCACAGACGGAACATTCTAGAGGTGCCTGTGTATGCCACCCCTCACCCAGTCATCTCTTCCTGGAGTTT
The DNA here is from genome assembly GCA_004027595.1 of Dinomys branickii. Taxonomy (NCBI): domain Eukaryota; kingdom Metazoa; phylum Chordata; class Mammalia; order Rodentia; family Dinomyidae; genus Dinomys; species Dinomys branickii. Next base: position 82,294 of record PVLD010005501.1, on the reverse strand, counting down.
CACAACATGTGGGGAAAGGAGGTCCTGTTCTCCCAGATGGGTGGGGGAACTGAGACCAGGTGATAGCTTCAGTTGGTAGCAGAGCAGGAACTGAGCTCAGGACTTCTCATCTCAGCCCATAGGTCGGCCCTCCCAGCTTTCCTCAAGCCCAGTGGCTTAGGGACAGGGCCTCAGTCCTACCACCCGGACCCCAGGAGTGGGGTCACTCACAGGCTGGTCTGTGATGAGGAGGTTTGGGGGGCGTCCGAAGCCATGTTCTTGTTCTTGCAGCCGTGTGGCCAAGTTCTGCTTCTCTTGGCCCCATCGTCGGGCTGAGTCCTCTAACTGCAGACATGGACGGGAGCAGTTGGAAGACCCATGGGCCCCAGGGCCCATCAGGATCTGGGCCTGCTTGCTGGGCAGAGAGCAGAGCTCCTGGCTACGTGGGCCTGACACCTTCCCAGGGGACCTTGGGGGTGGTAGGGGCGAGGGTGACAAAGAGGGAGATAAACAGCGAGAGACACGGAGGATCTTCTCTGTAGCCTGACAACAGTCTGGTGACAGACTGAGTCTAACCTGGTCAGCACTGAGCCCTGATTTCATCATACACAGAGCACTGGGCCTGGGCCTAGCTTGACCGACCCCTTCACCCTACCCACCTGGCTTTCCAGGGACAAGATCCGGCTCTGAGCCTGCTCCAGCTTGGCCATGAGGTTAAATTTGTCTGTAGCACTGGCAAGGAGATCCTGTGGGCAGAACAAAGGCTGGTACTTGGTCCCAGCTGGGGCAGAGACCTCAGGAATTTGGGAAGCCGCAAGGTCCTGGCAGAGAGACCAGCCAGGTCTGAGTCCATTCAGCTCCTGGAGGCAGTACCTCCTTTTGAAGTTCTAAGTTTTCTTCGCAGCTGCTTCCTCTGCAGATTTGGGGGACCACAGTGTTTTAATGTAAAAGACATCAAGGAGCTCTCCTTAATGTCTGAGAGAGAACCAGGCAGGAAGTCTTTGTACAGAGTGAAGTCTGGAAAGCCATGGCCCCATCTCCATGTTTTTTTCCCTGGATGTCCACCACTGGGACAGAGGCTGTCCACTCCCTTTGGAAGCCCACCTCCTGCAAGTCCTGTCCCATGAGCCCCAGCCCCTGCTCTGATTCCAAGCAGCCTGTCATTGGATGTGTCCAGCGGTGGGCAACGGGAGCAGCCTGGGTGGAGGAGGGGTCTAGGACACCCACCTGTGCGGGCAGGGTCTCTGTGTACTTGTGGTGGCCTGGGCCATCTGTCTTTCGCATCCTCTCTGCCAAGTCTCCACCTGCTCCCAACTCCCTGGGGTCCACCTGGGATGGGGAAAAGGGCTCTCCAGGCCTGTACTGATCCTAGGAAATGCTCTGGAAGAGAGCTCCAAGAGGCCTGTGTGGGTCCAGCTGGGAGTCAGGGGTCAAGGGTCAGGGGTCAAGGGTCAACCAGGGGCTTGCTTTCTCCTAGCATGACAGGCGAGAATCAAGGTAAAGTTCAAATGCTTGCATTGCCAGGAGCTCCAGGCATATCTGTGAGCCTGGGAAGCCCAGCTCCAGACCTGGATCTTCAACTTGGATTGTGCTATGGGTGATTTGGGGCACCTGGTGACCGTGCAGATGGGTCCAGACCAAGCCACCCTGGCCGCTCTTACCGGCAGGGCCTGTTGCTGCAGGATGATCGGGGCTGATTGGTGGTGGTTCTTTTCCAGCTCGGCCCGTAGCCTTGAGTTTTCCACCAGTAACACCGAGTAAAGGTCGACAGGCAAGGTCTCTCCAGTGGAACCCAGTTGGTGGCCAGAGGCTGAGGGCATGGGGAAGGCTGTGAACACAGTCGCAGATGTTTGTGAGATGGGCCTTGCTGCCTCTGTGTTCCTGCCCTGGTCAGCCCCAGCGTTTTGCTCCTTGTTGCTCCTCCAAGCCATTGATGGCTCACTACTGCCAGTGGAACCAGACCCACACGTCTATGGCTGTCCTCCTAGGCTGTTTAGAATGGGACTGCAACACTGTACCCTCCCCTCTCCTCAGCTATTTACCCTCTGTATATTTCAGGTCATCCCTTCTCTCTTGCCTCCCTCCCTTTGTTCCTAACATTCTTTTCCTTCCCTGGGCCTTTGCCTAGTTGCGGCCCTCCCTAGACACGCTTCCCCGGGTTCTTGGGCACCTAAAGATCTCTGTAGGGTTTTTTGTTTGTTTATCTTTTTGAGACAGGGTCTCGCTATCCAGTTCAGGCTGGCCTTGAGCTCACTTTGTAGCCCAGCCTGGTCTCGGACTCGTAAAGATCTTCCTGCCTCAGCCTCCTGAGTGCTGGGACTACAGGCATGCACCACCATGCCTGGCTCCTTCCTAAGGGGCTCTGAAAGACAGGCCAGGCTTTCATTATTTACTAATGGCTTTCAGACCCCCCCCACCCCCTATCAGAGAGGGCTGAGCACAGAGCCAGGCGCACAGGCATCGTTCCTTGCTTCAGGATTCTTTCCCACTCCTTCTTGCCTATCCAAACTGCCTCTGGCTGGCAGTTCCAGGTGGCTGTGGTTCACCCAAAAGGGGACCACACTGGTTGGTTTGCTTTGCAAATAAAATCTTTGAAGATGAGGGGAGACAGTGGAGTAATTCAAAGGATTTGGTTAAGGAGTCAGGACCGCCACCCAAGGTGATCTCTGCTGGGGCGCCCCTCTCTGTGGGCCCCCGTGTCCCTGCTGTGTTCCTAGCCTGCAGGCCTCTCCCTGGATGGTTGTCCTCTTTCTAGGCTGGCTCGCACCAGGGTCTCCCTAGGGCTGTCCGGGGAGGAGGGAGCTTAGAGCCCTGGGGTGAGGGAGCAGCACTGACCTGTGTGTCCCGACCCACAGATGTGACTGAGTAGGTTTCCGGGCCTCCCTCTAGAGTTGGGCGAGAACTGGGGCGTGGATCCCCCCCCCCCCCCCGTCCAGAGTGGAGGGCGGACTCACCCACGTGTGGCCGTCCCAGCGGCCTGCTGGAGGGCGCGTGTCCCTTCTTCTCCCGCAGCAGCCGGTCCTCCAGCGCCCGCTCCATCTTCTCTATTACCTTCGGGGTGGGGCACAAGGCTGGGCTAGGCGGGGGCCACCGCACCCTCCCATGTACAGCTCCCACCCTAGGTGAGCCAGGCACCTGCCTTCTCTTGGTGCCGCACGGTGTCCTCCAGCGCCTTCATCTTCTGCAGCTTATCCTGGTACCGCCTCAGCAGGGGGGCCTTTGGCTGCTGCGACTGCACCAGCAGCTCCTTTTCTTGGTCATTCTTCTGCAAGTGGCGGAACAGAGTGGTGGGTGGAGAAGAAGGGGTGCCTGGGCACAAGGGTCTACCCCAGCCCCTGGAATTGCATGCAGACCCCCCATTGCTTCTCACAACCCTGCCCGCCCCTTCCTCACGGCCCCCACTCACCCGGATCAGCTCATTCTGCAGGTGCTGCACCTTGTTCCTCAGTTTCTTCGCGTTCTGCTCGCTCAGCAGCAGCTTCTGCCTCATGGACATTGCTGAGGTGGGCAGGGAGGCAGCTCATGGGGGCTCCCCAGATGCCCTCATCAGGGGAAGGGGAAGCAGGTGTCCCCCAGCCCTGGGATGGAGACAGGGCTACACATTCCTTTCCCCACCTGACAGGACACAGCTGGGCAGGGACCATGTGAGTGTCTGTGGGTGGGGTGTTTGGGGACTCCGGCCAGCCTGAATCCAGCTGCATGCACATCTGGGGAAGCTCCTTACCCACCGCCCCATCTCCAACACAAACCTGGGGCCCCAGGAGGTGTCTAGATGTCTGTGAAGGCCTTTGCTTTCTCACCCAAGTCCTGGGGCTCGTCAGCCTTGATCTCTTCCACCTCCTGCTGGACCAGGCGGTGCCTTAGCAGCTGGTTCTCTGCCTCGAAGAGGCTGGCCTGTTTCCGTAGCGACAGGATGTCCTCTGCCATCCTCTGTATGGCCCACCGGTAGTTGTTTATTTCCTGGGGGGCCCAGAGCCACAGCTGAGCCCCTGGCCCCTTGGGAGCCCTATCCTACATCTTCACCCATGTTTAGGAGGTAGTGGGCCGCTCTCCAGGATAAGCAGCAGCATGAGTCCCAAGCGGCATCCCCAGGTCCCAGCAGTTCCCTGGAGGGGCAGCTTGGTCCCCATCCTCTCAGCTGCATTAGGGTAAACTGTATAAATTGCTCTCTCGGCGGCCACGAGGGCTCCAGCGATGGTGGCTTGGGGGGAAACCAAGGGTACTGACCCCAGGGCGAGGGTCTGGGTAAATGAACTGAAAGGATCAGGGCCGTCACATCTTACTAAGTCATAACCGTCCTCTGCCAACTCCCTCTTCCTTTCCCCTCTTCCAACCCTCTCCTCCCACAGTCACTGGGCCCAGGGAACAGACTCCTAGAAATCCCATTCATTGCCCTTAGGAGCTGACCTGGCGTCAGCCCAGCAGTCAGGAAGGAGACAAAGGAGCCAAGGAGACTCGGGGTCAAGGTCAGATGTGGCTTGCGGGTGGGGGGGCTAGGAAGCAGTCGGTCATTCGGTCAGCCACAGCAATACCCACATTCCCCGCGCATTTGCTGTGGCCAGGCCTCCTTCTGAGTGTTTTACGCACCTCCCTTCATTGAGACCGCACAATGAACCTGTGAGGACAGGTGCTCCAGTCATCCCGTTTTGATGGATGAGGAAAGCTCAGAGAGGAGAGGAACCTGCTCAGTGACCAAACCAGTGGATGGCAGAGCTGAGGCCCGAAACCCAGACCCATCGGTGCGTCAGTGTTCTCTCCTGTGGTGCAATCCTGCCCTGATGTCCACACACAGAGGACTCACAATGTGCCAAGAAGAGGCTAAGGCAGGCTGCAAAAGTCAGGAAATAGAGGAGGAGGCAGGACTGTGTGGGGAATGGCGTGAGCAGGCACAGGCTTGAGTGGGCAGCTTGATGGCCTACGGACTTTCTGAGGCTGATGAAATGGGGTGGGGAATCTTAAGCCCATAGGGAGCAGAACTCTGCCTGCAACCTCCACTTGGGCCTCATGCTGCCTGGGGAGGTGGCCTGGACACACAGCCACTGCCTCCCACCTGCTGCATGGCGGGCTGCTGGCTTCTAGGGGAGAAGCCTGAGACAGCAGGGCCTCATCAGCCACCACTTATCACCTGTCACTGTCTAGCCCTCAGGCTGGACTCTCTCTAGCTGGTGGTGCCAGTGTTGGGTCTATCTCACCAGATCCTGCCCCGGCCAAGGTCCAGGCCTTGGCTTCTCCCGGTCTTCCCATCTGGCATCCTCAGGCAGCGTATTGGCTGGGCTGCTCAGCTCAGGGACCACACAAAAGACTGTGGCTGGGATAGGCTGTGTGGGCTCGGGACTTGGGGTGTCTCAGAGTCCTGACAGTGGGACGCCTGGGCTAGCCCCAAGCTTAGAAGTGGTGGGAGAAGCTCCTGCCTGGGCATGGCTAATTCTTGGAGGTGCTGTTCTCCTCCCTTTCCATTTGCTCTCCTTGCTGCCCTGAGCTCCCTCTGGGTCTTGATTGATGGGGTTTGGAGGCCTAGCAGGATCCCTGGAGAAGTCCATGATATTGTGGCAAAGGCAATTTTCCCCTTCCTTTCTTTTCCAGCCACGTTCAGCCACTCAGGGTGTCTTCTTGGGATAATGGCAGCAGCAACCACAAGGGTTTCCTGCTTTCTTGGGTCCTCTTCTACACATGCACACACACACACAGTCAAGAAATCGTGTTCAAGGGGGCTCACTGCAGCGCAGCTCAAGTCTTATGTCAGGGCACGCTTGGCGTCTGCTCAACAGTCACAAAGAGTGGCCTGGAATTAATTGTCAGGTCACTGGGACAGCCACACTCTATTGTGAAATGAAGAGGGTGCCGAGAAATGCAGAGGATCTGTCCATAGCAGGTGTGACCTGCACAACCTGAGGGGCCCTGGGAAGGGGCTGCTAGCTGCGCAGCCCATGGGTCTGACTCATTCAGGGTCCCTAAGACCCTACCGTTCCCAGCGCCTGCCGTCCTCTAACTCCTCAAGCCTAGGGTTGTGCTCTGGCGTTAGCACAGCATTCTCCCTTGGCTGGAATGACGGCTGAGACCCAGAGCAAGGAGCACAGTGACCCAGGGGCATCTGGGCTCCTGGTGAGGCGGGTGTCTCTGCCTAGGTCTCCGCGGCCTGACAGCCCTGTGTGCTGTTGCTGTCCCACCTTGGCCCTGGCCTGCTCTTCTCAGTCTCTGTCCTGGCCAGCACTCTGTGTCCCTGGGAACCAGGGGTCTGTCCTTCCTTCTGAGTTGGCCCCACCTGCCTGGTGGAGCGGGGACCTTGGGAGACCACAGTTCATAGGCAGCAGCCCTGACCTCTCCCCACAGCTGGGACCAGGCTATCTCAGGGCCTTGATGTGCGTCACAGCCTTGAGAGCACATGGCCGCAGTGCCCCAGATTCCCCTTGTGGTCCCGCCCCCCACCTGTGCCCTTCTCTTGGGGGTTGCCACTTCCTCCCCAGGCACCAACTGCAGTGCCACTCCGCCTGACCCTGAGCGCCAAACGTCACCCTCTGACACGGCTGCCGCACCTCAATCCTCAGAGCCTGCCCAGATGAGGTAGGCTGGGGCTCCCAAGCTGTCACAGAGCCCTGGAGACCTTGGCCACAGCCACACCCCCTCCTTGGCTTGGGAGGTGGCAACTGTCCTCTAAGCCTCAGGTCCTCATCCAAGGGGACAGAAGCCATAGCTCTGGGCTTGCTGTGGGTGGAGGAGCGTGAGGACTGGCTGGGCCCTGGTTCTGGGCACCTGACGCTAACTCCCTTTCCTGTACCCATTTGAGTTCTTTAATCATTCTTAGGAGAGCCCTGGGCACTGGTCACAGGGCTGATTAGGTGATGGCACCCATGTGACAGAGTGAGGCTGTTGCCACGAAAGGGAAGGGCAGGGCTGTGGCAGATGTAACAGAGGGTGCTGCCCGGCTCCTTTCTCCCAGGATAACAGGCCCTTGAAGCAGCTCTGAGGCCCCTCACCCTGGTGGACTTTCAGCTCTACCCACAGCCACTACTGACCACAGAGATCAGAAGGGTGCCCGTGCCCTCCTTGTATGGGTGGGGAAAGTGAAGCTGCTCAAGGTCCCCAAGGTCTCCTTATAAAGCTTACAGCAGAAGCAGCACGATAAGCACCAGTCAGGATGTGCTGAGGGCCCCTGTGTCTGGAACGCAAGCCCATGTCCTCGCCCACGGTGCTTTTGCCTCCACGCCGAGGTTGTAGCACAAGTGTCCTGTGTGGGGAGGGCTTAGAGGAGGCTCTTTACCAGCTTAGGGATCCTGGAAGGCTTCCTGGAGGTGGCAACAACCTAAGCGGACTACTGGGTGAATGGGTTCTATCTGGGGGCGGCAGGAGGGCTCCCAGGCAGGAGGTGAGAGAGCAGGTGACAGTGACGGGACAAAGCAGGTGAGTTGTTGTAGGGCAGGGGGAAGGGAGGGAGGGCTGCAGGGGGTGTGGCAGGACCTGTGTGGCTGCCCAGTACCAGGGCAGAATGGGGATAAAGGCAGAGAACTGCCTGCCAGGTGAGATGCACCAGGGCCATGCCAGGTGGAGACAGTGGGCACAGAGGGGGGATAGGAGGTTCGGGACCTGAGAGGTCAGGCATTGGCAGACGAGGGGCGAGGGAGGACAGCAAGCAGGATGGTGGGCTACAGGGTGTGAGGTGCGGGGTGGGAGGAGCCCTGAGAGGAGGAGACCAGGGGCAGGACAGGCTGGCAAAGCCAAGGCCACAGAGAGCTTCCCAAAAGAGGCTGGGGTAGCTGGACCTGGGCATTAGCTTTGCCCGGCCAGGCACATCCTGGCTTCCTTCGCCATTTCCTGGGCATCTGCTCTATCTGCCCTGTCCTCAGCCACATGATCCTTGCTGGCCAGCCCAGGCCACGGGCATGTCATTAGCTGTTGTGGCCAGCAGGGGGCAGCCACCGCCCACAGACGCTCCTCTTCAACCCCTGACTCAAGAATCAGGCCAGGCCAGGCCAGTCATGGTGGCGCATGCCTGTAATCCCGGCACTGGGGAGGCTGAGGCAGGAGGATTGGCGAGAGTGCACCTGCCCCTTATATCATGCCGCAAGGAACAGGACATAGGGAATAGCTTTCCCTGCTGGGCCTCGGCTGATATCCTGACCCACAGAACTGAGATGTCACAATGAAGACAAAATGATTGTTTAGGCTGTGCTGTCCAGAAGTGGTTTGTTATTTAGGTGGCAATAAACAGGGGGACACTGTCCCTGGCATCTTGGATGAAAGTCTTCCGTGCCTCCCCTGTGCCCGCATCACACACTTCAACGTTGAAGTTGAAGACGGCCAGCCCCACATAACTCGGCCTCCTTTCACAACTGAGCTCTGGCCACTGCACCCACAGGCCCAGCCTTCCAGGCCCCTTCCCAGCCCCACTGCTGTGGACAAGTGGCTGTTCCTGCTCCATGCAGCCTAGCACTCATGCCCCTGTGCCAGGCAAAGGCCTCCCTGCTTCTCTTAGGCAAAGCCCCGGGCAGCACTGCCCCTGCCACACTTTGCACGCTGCAGACCTGGTGCATGACAAGAGGCCTTTCCTGTTATTCTGTTACCCAGTATTTTAAGGGACTCAACCACAGCTCTTTTAAAATAAAGACATGTCACCACCAGAGGGCAGACAAGGGAGGCCTGTGTGCTCCAATGGCAGTGTGGGATACTGAGGCACAGAGCTGGCCAGACGGGGCAGTAAAGGCGGGGACAGTGGGAGATGCCACACTTCGAAACAGAGGGCAGAGCTTGGAGGTTTGGACAGGGCTCTCTCTTTGATGCGGCCTTGGCCCTGGGAGGGGAGTCTGACATTAGGGGGTCCCCTGTCTGCCTGCCTCTCACTCGCCCAGGTTGGGCCCAGCTTCCCAAGCTTGTTCTGGTCTCTGTATTGTTATAAATCTCCCTTCTATCTCTTCCCACAGCAAGGCTGGCAGCCAGGATCCACACCCCATGCTCAGGTCCCTCAGAGTGGAGAGACCTTGTCCCCAGAGAGCCACCAGTCTCAGGGTGGGGACGGGGCAGGGGGACTCTCCTCACAAAGCACAAATAAGAGGCAAGGAGTGAAGAAGGGGTCCTGCCCAGGAAGGGGCGGAGCCCGTGAGGCAGAGGCAGAATTTGCCTGGTCTGGGTGGGATGTAGGAGGTGGGGATGCAGCACACAGCACAGGCCACAGGACACACAGGCTTACACGGGCAGAGAGTGAAGCAGCCCTTCCTTGGGGGCTCAGAGCCCTGGCTCTGAACAGAGGGCAGTTTGGGAGCCACAGAAGTTTCCAGCACCAGGGCCTGCCCACCCCAGCTACTGCCCCTTGACTGCTTCCCCTTGGATGTGTCTGGGCCTCCTCATCACAGCAAAACTGTGCCAACTGCTGCTTAAAACAGGTTCCCGGGTCGGGGAGGGGAGGTGTTGCCTCTTTGTTCAGCCCAAGGTAACAGCAAAGAAATAAAGGCGTGGATTTACCCTTTCTTCTGCCCTTTCTTTCACCTCCTGCAGCCGCAGAGAGGGCGGCATCTAGAAAGCTTTTGTGCTGCATTGAGCTGGGCACTCTTGGAGGGGCAGCCGGGCCTTGGCCGGCAGCTGATCCCAGCCCCTGTTTAATTGGGCCCTTCAGGAGCCAGGTTTGCTAATTGGGCCAGGCTGGGACAATGGGTGGGAAGTGGGTGGGGATGAGGCTTCCAGGCAGACACACCCGCATGTTCTTCCCCCTTCCCCATGCAGGTCTCCCTCCTCCACCCTGCCCAACCTTCAAGGCTCAGCTCTGGGGCCTCCACTCCAGGAAGACCACGGGCACCCCAAGGCCAGCCATCAATCACACTTCCTCCTAGTCCAACAGCACCTTGGGTCCTTTGAGCTTGTCCCAGTGCGGAAGTACAGGCCCGCACTAGGGGCTGGGAAGAGGTCTGTTCCCTTCCCAGAGTGTCTGTGCTCACTCTCCCATGGAGACCCCACTTGAAGGGATTACCCCAGGGGCGGGGCTGTCCTCCCTCTCTGGGTTGGGGTGTGGGGCTGGAAACCTCATAGAAAGTTCCTGTGACTTTGGGCAAATAGAAGACAGGGCCTGTCCTCCCACCTTCCTGTAAGCATTGGGAATACCTCTGCCAGTTTCCTGGCAACCACCCCTACACGCCTGCTTGCTAGGTGAGTGCCCCATTTACTCCTGGAACCAGGGGCATGGGCAGACTTACAGAGGCACTGTCAGCCAGGTCCAGGGTGGCCTTGGGGGCCAGAGGGGGTGGGGGTCCTGGCTCCCCCATCTTTGCTGCTAGCTGTCCTGGTCCCCACGATGGGTCCCCAGGGCCTGTTGCCACAACAAGTACCTGCCTGGAAACCCAGCCCAGCCCTGAAGGCAGGCAGGCAGGCAACTGTGGGCCACTTCCCCTTTGTGTCAGGGTGTGGCGTGTATGGGCTTACTTTGGCCAGGGAAATACTGCTGAGGCAGTGCAGGGCTGGGGTGGGCTATGGACACCCTTGAAGATTTGGGGCTTCTGAGTCCCTGAGCCTGGGTCTCGGGAACCCCACACTACCCTCCAACCCTCCATTATACCTCTCTCCCCTTTCTTTCCTGTTCTCACTATCTGCACTTTTTTTTTTTTTGAGGCAAGGATTTGCTATTTATTCAGGCTGGCCTTGAACTTGAGGCCATCTTCCTGCCTCAGCCTTCCAGGGTGCTGGGATTATAGTTATGCACCATCACACCTGGCTAAGTCTCCACGTTTTCCCTGTGCTTCACCAGGCCTCCTCCTCTCCCTAACCCTTTTCTGCTGTTTCCCCGGTCTGCCTCCCCCACTTCCCCCGGCCAGGCTCCCTTTCCTCCCCGCAGCTGTGTGGAGCAGCTCCGGGCCCCACCCGGCCCCTGGGGCTTCCAGACTCTGCTTTCCTGCAGTCTGGACAAATTCCTTTCCTTTTAGTTCAGCAGAGACTTGGGTGGGTGTTTTCAGAAGGAACTCCGGGAAGCAAAGAGAAAACAAACCCAAACAAACCGGCCCACCCGCTAGAAACCCTCCCACCCCGCGAGAAACCCTCCTCAGGGTCATGAACTGCCCCAGCTTGTTTGGGGCGGCAGGGGGTCCTGTGGCAGGCAGCGCCTGTCCGCCTGTCTGACCATGGGCAGCTGCATTCAGACCCTGCAAGGTTCCTGCCCAGGCCTGGGATTGCCTACAGACTTGGTGACGTGTTGACTGCATGGGTGGGTGCTGCTCAGGGTTCTTTGGAGTCTGGGAGACAGCACTGTAACAGCCCTGGCTGGACAGCCAGGGGTAGCATCTGCATCTGTTTCTGTCTCTTCCCCGGGACTCTGGCCTCCACCAGCACTGCAGGGGGCCTTCGTCTTCTCACCTAGTTTCCCACTCCATCATTTATTTTCTTTCATTTCTTTGTTTTATGAGACAGGGTTTCGCTGTGTGGTTCAGTCTGGCTTTGTGCTCACTACATAGCCCAGGCTGCCCTCAAACTCATGGTGATCCTCCTGCTTCAGCCTCCCAAGTGCTGGGATCACAGGCGTGCACCACCATACCTGGCTTCACAGTCAGTGGGTTTCTTCCCTCCCATGTCACAAGGACAGGCAGACAGTTGGGACAGGTCCTTTGCACTCTCTCTGTAGCCCTAGATGGCCTGGTGAAGTAGAGATTAGCTGTGTGACTCTGGATGGTCGCTTAACCTCTCTGAACCCCCATTTGCTCCTCTATGCCCACCTCATGGAGCTGTTGGGGGCACTTTGTGAGGCTGTGGGTGTGGAGCTCTGAGCAGTGCCTGGCCCATACTCCCTCCTCCGTGTGGGCCTCTGGGGAGCTCTGAGGTTCTTAACTCTCTTCCATGAGAATGGGAACCAGACTTGGGGTGGTACCCCGATGTAGGCTCTAATATGGCCTAGTCCTTCCTCTCCAGGGATGCAGGCTTTGGGCCCAAAGCCTGGGGGCCTGACAGGTGCCCCTCCCTGTAGGGCTCCCTGTCCTCCCGAACCCGCTGTGCTGCCGATCGATAGAATCTGCTCGGTCCTCGGGCACGACATGAATTTTTCATCAAAGGCCTGTAGACTTTGGGAAATGCACAATTAGGACCCCATCAATAATGCACCATGTGGCAGCATGGTCTGGCCCAGCGGGTCCCAGACAAGGCCGCATTCCAGCTCATGCTGGCAGGAGGCAGAAGTGGCACCAAGGGGACCCTGGGGTCTATCCCCGGACCTGGACAATCAGATATGTGGAGGGGGATGGGGAACTGCACCCTTGAGTGGCTTGGGCCCCAGGGGTTCATCTAGAAAACAGGTGCTAAGGGTACCCCCATGCCTTCCCTGCCCTTTGTAGCAGACAGTTCCTGTGCCAGACTGGTTGTCTGGTAAATCTGCCTGTGTGCTGTGCAGGACAGCAGAGCCCAGAGATTCCCCAGCCCTCCAGGATCAGAACCTTGGGCCCAGGGCAGGAGGCAGTTCTGCTGGAGCTTGAAGGGGCTGAGGGGGGGAACCTTCCGGAGGGAAAAAGAGCCCAGAGAAATGCAGGCTGGGATGTTGGTCACCAAAACCCTTGGGATGCGGACAGCCCAGGTGAGACGCAGTGTGCATCCCCTCTCAGGATGGATCGTTTGCGTCGATGTCCCACACACCCCTGGCAGCTGTCTGAGTCTCGGCCCCTGTACTGCCTTTGAAGGATGTTGGTCTCGGGAAACAGACTTGGGAGTGGCTTCTCAGCCCCTTCCCAAGCCTGTGACTCTACTGTGTCACACTTCCGGGAGTGGGGGCCACCAGACCTCAAGCCTGGGAGACCTGCCTCCCTGCACCGTGGACGGCTTTGGCTCCAGGGGTCTCAGATGAAGGGGAAGCCTCAGCGTGGCAAGACAGGGCGCTCTGTTGCTGCTGTGGGGCCCATGGAGGAGTAGGAGGCGGGACCTACACATGCCCGACGCAGATGCAGGAAAAGAACAGATGGCGTCAACAAGTGCAAATTAATTGAGCGCAGCCCGTGTACCAGGCGCTGAGAACAGGCGGCTGACAGGTTGGGGAGGCGGGGGACAGGGCAGGGAGCAGGGAACCCTTAACGAACAGCACTTATCGATGTCTTGCTGGCTCTGCAGCCAGGCGCAGGTATTGACAAAGCCTGTCTATAAATCTCCCAGCCGCGTCTCCAGAAGCCTTAATTATAGACACTCATTACACTTCACACCTCTGGGTGTGGGGGACCAGCCTGGGCTGCGCTGTGACAGACAAGCTGAGCCCCTGTAATAAGAGGGGGCACATTTAGGGTCAGTGACTGCCCCAAGGACAGGCAGAGCAGGGGCTTTGGAGCCAGAGAGCTCTGGGTTTATGCCCCAGCCTCTTAGTTACTGTTGACTGTGATGAGCGCTCTGCCTCTCTGTGCCTCAGTTTTCTCCTCTGCACAATGGGGAGAGGGCTGTGAGGAGATCAAAGGAGCAATGTCTGCGGGTGCCGTGTGAGTATGGGGCGGGCGGTCACCGCCAGACGCCCGCTCCACGTCATTCCCCAGCATGGCACAAGGCTGCCCTCTGACCACAGACTCCACCTAACTGTTCCCATTCCTGGCTAGTAGGATGCCGTGCTGCTTTACAGTGACAGTTTTAGCTTTGTGTCGCCTCTGCTGCCTTCCAGATGTCAATGACCAGGACTCTCATCCACGGAATTCCCCCCAGTGAACATCCAGGCAAAGCAAAGCCCCAGTTCCGCCAACCTGGAAACACCCAGCCCCTGCTGCAACACCCTTGTCTCTCCCAATTCCGCCTCATGGGCAGTTCCCGCCTGGGTCTTGTCCCCTTTCCCAGTGATAGGAATCCAGGGCCCAGCCCCTACCAAGTGCAGGTGGCCGTGGGGGCAGCTCCCCTGGCCTGGCTCTCCTGGGCTGGCCCCCACCCCTGCTCCATTACACAAGTGCTGATGAGGCCTGCTGCCTGCACCCAGCCCACCCAGTGCTGCCTCCCTTCCAGGTCCAGGCCCCCTGGCTGCAGTGAGTGGCAGATGACGGAGGGTGCAGGGGTCTGGAACCCAGCCACAGTGCGTGGGTGGATCCCCCGAGAGAGCAGCTGATGGATGGCCTCCCATGGCAAGGTTTTGGAGGGGAGGTAAGGACCCTGGTCCCCAGGCTCCGCCCCAGTGCTCCATAGCCCCTGGGTGATGACTGGTATCACCCGAGCTTCCCGTAGGTGCTGAGTGGAGCAAGCTTTCCCCGTCTCCACCACCAGCTTTGTGGGTGCGCATGTACTGAGCACCCACTGTGTGCCAAGCAGATGGCTGTGGCTGCGACATTTTAGGTTCAGGCAAGGACTTGAGGTGCAAGGTTCAGAGGCCCCCAGACCCGTCAGGGCTTGGGGCTCAGGATGCAGGTCACAGAAGAGCCATGGAAGAGTTCAGAGCAGAGGCAGCATCTTTGGAACTGCACCAGGGAGGACAGCCAGGCCTGGGTGGACCAGTGTCCCTGACAGTCACAAAGGAGAGGGTACAGTAGTAGGGTCCTCACCCAGCCTGCTGAGGAGGAACGAGATACTTGCAGTCTCCCAAGCTGGCTCTGCCAGGGTCTTCCCAAACCCTAGTTGCCATCAGTCCCATTTCCAAGGCCCACAGGGCCGGGTGAATTTGCATATCTGAGAGCAAAAAAATTCTATGCAGAGGCTTAGGGCCACTGGGGCTGGGAGCCCCCTTTTGTCTGTTTGAGTAAGAGCTGGCTAAAAGCAGAAGGATAATTAGTCCCCCGTGGGCTGCGCGCCCCCTCCTTGAAGATTTAAAGGCACAGCCAGCACTGCCCACCCCCCACCTCGCTGAGCCTATGGGAGCCGATGAATGGGCATTTTATCTGATTAAACTGGGAGTGAACTGGCTGCTCTCTATTATCGGTGGGCTTGATTGGACATTTAGCACTAAGTGTGTATGCCTCTGTGTGTGTTGGGCTTTTCTAGTCTGTGGCAGGAGGAAATTGGATTGCACTGGAAAGCATTTAATCTGAGCTCAGGGGCCACCCTACTAGAGTCACAGAGCTAGGGTAGCATTGGGAGGACAATTTGCCCTCAGCCCCAGACAAGAGGGGGCCCCCTGCCTGAACCCCCTCTGTTAGAAAATCCTGTTTCTGGCACCTCTGGGGTACAATCTTTCTACAAGATAGAGAGGTGCCTCCAGGCCACCAGGGTCCCCTGTGGAATCTGAGAGGTCTCTGAAGTCTGCATAAGGTCCTTCTGCCATGGTAGAGACAGAGTCTATTTAATAGTCTGCCGCTTCAGCCCAATTTGCAGCTGAATTACTTGGAGCATAGACATCTGGTGCGTGGGCCCTCGCTCATACTCCCAAATGTCCCGGGTGGGCCTGGGAGGGGATCGGTAGCCACAGAGCTGTCTCTGTGTTTACTAGGAAACTGAGGCAGCCCTGCCTCCCAGATGGGCTGGGAGGATGTTGAGTCAGGCTCTGCAGGTGCCCACCCTCTGAGTCACCAAGCTCTGCTCAACTGGAGCACAGAGCTGGTTGCTCAGACTTTGCAGAGGCCCTGGGTTGTGGTGGTGGGGTGGAGGGGGTCTTTTCTCTATTTGCAAAGTGGAGCTGATAACTGTACAAGGGGTGATTGAAAAATGAGGTAAATGATTTTAAAAATTATTACAATTTTTTTTTTTTTTTGCGTTACTGGGGATCGAACTCAGGACCCTGCGCTTGCTAGGCAAGCTCTTATTCCACTGAGCTGTATCCCCAGCTAAAAATTATTACAATTAAAGACCCATTGCCTTTCATCCTCCCCATTACTTCAAACACACTCATCCCTGTCATTCTGGCTTCTTCTGAAGCAGTTCTGGAAGTTCTGTTTTGCGTACGTAGGTCTTTAGTTGTACAGTCAGTGCTCGCTGTCCTAAAATCTACACAAAAGGTTTCTTTTTCATGGTTATTTTGACTTTGGGGAAGAGCCATAAGTCCTACCATGCCAGATCTCTCAAATAAGGCTGATGAAGACATGGCGTGATGTTTTTACAAGCCTGCCTTTGGATGGCACTCAGCAGCATTCACTGCATTTTTTGATCACACCTTTTATGTTCCCTGTCAGCTATGGCCAACAATTAAGTGAAATTAGGTTGAAAGTTCTGGGTGCAGAGTGAGAGCTCACTCAGTGTTGGTGGGGTTTGCTTAGCATTATTTTTCTTTTAATTTGTTTTTATTTTGAAAGCAAAAGAACAAAAACACTAACAAACATACACACAGTAGCATAAGAACAGTACAAAAACTGAACTACAGATAAGGTGGCAGAGGATCAACAATGGTTGTTGTATTACACGTTGGAAGCTTCAAAGTGTATATTCAGGACAATACAAATAGACATACAAGATTGATCAAACAGCTAGTCACCAATTGTTTCCCACATCAATATGACCTGAGACAACAGTGCAACCACATCAGCCATCCCGCACATACATACATACCTACACAGCTTGCTTAGCATTATTAACAGGAGGTGGCTGGCACTCTGTCTCCATTTACCCTCACCGATCAGCGATTCAGGCCCTCAGCAATGGCGGCCTCCTGCCCATCGGCCCCTCATGGAGAGCGCATTGCTCCAGACTTGCCCACTGCCTGTGGACCTGCGGTTAATGAAGGGCTGAACAGAGACACCTGGGACACCAGGTATCCGCACCCTGCCCATCTCACTCAGGAGCAGGGCCAGAGGGCTTTCCCACTCCACAGCTTGGTCTGCTAAGATGAATAAGAAAATCA
The DNA here is from genome assembly GCA_004027595.1 of Dinomys branickii. Classification (NCBI taxonomy): domain Eukaryota; kingdom Metazoa; phylum Chordata; class Mammalia; order Rodentia; family Dinomyidae; genus Dinomys; species Dinomys branickii. Next base: position 65,637 of record PVLD010005501.1, on the reverse strand, counting down.
TCAGGACCTGCCCCTCACCCAGAGATGGGGAGTCAGGCCCAGTGGTGGCTGCTCAGCCAATGTGACTTGCAGACCTAGGTCCTCTGGTTTTCCTTCCTTCCTTCCTTCCTTCCTTCCTTCCTTCCTTCTTTCCTTCTTCCTTTCTTTTTTTTTTTTTTGCCTGTAGCCCAGACTAGCCTAGAACTTGCAAGGATCCTCCTGCCTCAGCCTCTCAAGTGCTAGGATGACCGGCATGTGCTACCATGCCCAGCTCCCTCTAACTCCCCAGTCTTGAAGGATCCAAGAATGTGTTATGATGTCCTTCCAGAGTGGACAGCCCTCCACTGTGCCCAAAGCACTGCCACCCACACTTGGGTCAAAGTCTCAGGAGAGGGGTAGGGAAATTATTTTCTCTACTTGACCATGAGGACACTGAGTAGTAGAGGTATAATGACTTCCCCAAGGTTGTACCCCTTGGATGTGGGGGATGGGGCTCCCACGTGCTACAGCTACACAGAGGGAGCCTGAATGAATGAGTGGGTACCATGCTAGACTTGGGGACAGAGGCAGCTGCAGGTCCACTTGGTATGGAGCCCTTGCCAGCTTTCCTCCCATGCTCCCCGTGCTCCGTTCTTGGCTCCTTGAGTCCAGCTCACATTGGGCATCAAGTTCTGGCCCTTTGGTGACTGGGGTTGGTGATGCCCTTTTTCACGCTATCCTCAGCTGCCTCACTTTCCTTGGGCTCTGCAGGCCCCTCCTGTTAGGCTGGGGCTTTTCCATGGCCACAGGACTCCCCCTCTCCAGCGCTACCCCAGCAGTGGTTCCCTCGAACAGCTACCCCTAGGCTATGGCTGTACCCCCTGAAAGTATTTGACCCTGAGAGTGGTCTGAGGTGTGGGGCTTGGGCCATAGGCCCTTCGACCTGACCAGGTGGGGAGAGACCAGAGTCCGGCTTCCGGGCTTGGGGTTCTGGCCTGGGGGACCAGGTCTTCCAGGGGACCCTGGCTCCCCACCTTCTCCAGGGTTGGGGCTGGGGAGGGGGGAACTGAGCAGCCTGGGTGGAGTGGGGGAGGGGAGCTGGCCAGCAGGGGGCTGGCCCAGCCTCTTGCACACACCAGGAGACAATAAATTGACAAACACTTAATCTCTCTGCAAATTGAAACGGAGCCGTAAATATCTGCTGCGTCCTAGCCGCTGAGTTATGAGTCTCGTTTATTAATCTCTTCATTCTCGGGTGACGGATGGAGGAGGACGACTTGCAGGGGAGGCGGGCTGGGGGAGGGGACCAGGAGACCAGGGCAGTCCCTCAGAGAAGGGGTCAGATGGAGAGGGAGAGACCTCAGGGCTTGGGCTTCCTCTCTGTTCATTCTTGGCCTCAAAGGGCCCCGTGAATGCTAAGACTATTAATCAGGCTCCTGCAAAGTGGCCAGCCCTTTACAGTTCCCAACACACTGTTGTCCACTTTCTTGTTAATCCTCCCCACAGCCTCAAAGGCTGGGCAGGGGGACAGAATTCCCTCCATGTTACAGCGAGCACATGGGATCAGAGAGACAGTGATTTCTCTAAGGTCACAGCTCTGGAGAGATAGAAATGGGGCTTGCACCTGCTATCACCACACACAGAGAGGTCTGCTGGGAAGCCACAGGCCTGTGCAGGGGATGAGAGCCTCCCTTCTTCCTGTTGAGCTTTCTCCTTCCCTGGAAGGCTGTGTAAGCCCTGCCCTGTGCTTCACCTGCCCTGTGCCTCGAAGGCTTAGTAAGCGCATGTACTAGGGGAGGAAAAGAACAGGAACAGAAGAGGACCGGGAAGGGAAGAGAACCGGCAAGGTTATTTTTAGTGCCCCTTCCAGGGACCAGCTTGAAGGACTTAGAGTTACAGAGGCACAGTGGGGACCAGCACGGTGGCCAGGGCTCTGAGAAGCCTCCTACCTGCGGGAGTGGGGCCTGGTGGGGCAAGTGAGGGTCACGGGGCTTTCGCGGGTGTGCGGTGGGCCTCAGAGCCGGGAGGACAGACAGGGGCTTGCGCACCTGGTGGAGAGTGCTGGCTGGGCAGTGGAGCGGAGGCTGTGGGGCAGGAAGGATGACCGCGCACTGAGTTGAGAGTGTGTGTGGAGGCTGGGGGCACCAGTGGCTCTGTTTTCCTGGTCTCCGTTTTGGTCCTTGTCCTCTCACGTGTCTCTCCCTCTTGCTCTGCAGGATCAGGATCCCCCTGGCGGGAGGTGGGGGGGTGCTGTTGGCAGGGGACTTGCACCTGGGCCTAGCTTGGCCCTAGACATCCTGGTCACCTCAGGGCCCTAGCCTGGCAGAGGCGCAGATGCTCCTGGTACTTCTCGCCTCCCTTGTGAGCAGTGCAGAGGGCTCTGTCCCATCCCACCCCCGCTCCTGTCCATGCGGCAGAGGCGCCTGCTCAAGACCTGCCACCAGGTGGAGCTGAGCCCCATGGCCCACAGTCCTCGGCCGGCAGGGTCCTGGGGCTGGACAGAGGCTCTGCCACTGAGCATAGCTCATTTGCTCCAACCTCCTCAGTAACAGAGGCAGGATCTGGGGGCCAGAGAGAGGAAGCGGGTGCAAGGTCACTTTAAGGATCAGGAGAGGCTGTGAATACTGGGCGCAGGGGTGCTGTGCCCTTGAACACCACAGGGCAGGAGCAGGGAGGCCGTGCAGGGGGCTACAGCGAACAGCGCAGGCTGCTCTCCTTGGCTGCTGACGGGACGAGTGCAGCACAGCAATGCAACCTGCTTTGGTTGGAGAAGCCGGGGTGGGACACCTGTCCGCCTGGTGTGTGTGACCGGGGAGGAGCCACTGCTTCCTGGCCTTGCTCTCTGCGCCCAGGAAACTGGGGCCCTAGCTGCAGTCACGTCCCACCTTTGGTCATGGTTGAACAGGGCAGGAGGGATCCTGGGGGGCCCAGTAGGCTCCAGAAAGGGGAAAGAGACAGAGCTGGAGGAAGGCAGGGCTGGCAGAGGAGGAGAGAGGCTTTCAGAGAGAGTGAGAAGACACGAGTTATTCCGGCATGGGGGGCTGGCAAGACTCCACTGAATGTTTAAACACTTCTGTCAATTATTCATCTCCTGGTATGAGGGCCGCTGGTCTGCTGCAGAGCTCCTCTGGACAGGGGAGGAAGAAGGGAGAGGAGAGAGAGAGAGTTACACAACTAAAGAAAGAGAAAAATGGAAGCGAGGTGTGGAAGTGCCTGCATGTGTGTGACAACCCCATGCTTGGATTTCTGGGCTGGAAGCGAGACGGAAGCACGCTCTCTAAACAGCCGCCGAGCACCTCTGCCTCAGCTTATCCCAAGCACAGCCCACATTCTTCTCCAGGGAGCCTCACCCCCAGCTACAGGGGGCTTACGAGGTACATCCAGCAATGTGGGTCCTTGTGGCAGTTAAGTCGCCGTCTCCATCCCGCCCCCTCACCTGTTCATGTGTCACCAGATCTTTCCTTGAGTCTATCCTGGGCCACTAGTCATCTGGGGGACACGGCAGCTGCTGCCTCCTGGGGACTGTCCAGGCTCACTCCGCCCTCTTCCCAGAAAGCGGGGTGGTCTGGTTTTCCCCATGCCTGGAGCAGCGAGGACCCAGGCACGTGGGGGGATAAGTGGGCTTCTCACAAGCCTCTGTGGGTGGAACCCCTCAGCTCACCTGCTGCAGCAGCGCTGGTGTAAGAAGACAGGAAGTGACTTAGCAGGAGGGGCTCACTGTGTCCAGGCGTGAAGGGGTGTTTGGAGAGCTGCCACATCTAGGATGACCCCAACACTCCCCCTGCACACTGCCACTCAGCCGCCACTTCTTCAGGGCAGATGTCCTGAGCTGCTCGGAAGGGAGGTGCACACCGCCCCTCAGTTCTTGGAGCCTGGTGCCCACATTGGACCTTGGCACACCTGCCCTGGGCTGGAGCCTAGCACCACAGGATAAAATGGCACTCAAAGAGCCTGTGGTGAAGCCAGGTGTCAGGAGACAGGAAGAAATGCCTGGGTTTGGTGGGGAGCCCAGGTTATGTTGCTGGGCTGTGGGTGCCGGGTGGGCAGATCTGGGGGTCTTGGCACAGAAAGGCGCCCCTCCACTACCCCCCAAAGTGCTCCATTCTTCACAGAATGTTCTTTTCCTGCTAGGCCCAAGTGGGCTCTGGAGGGAGGCAGAGATACATGGCTCAGAAGGCATCGTGGGTGTAGACACGGTCCTGTACTGGGAAGTCAGGAGACATTACAGGTTCATCACCTAGGCCATGGCCAGGGGCTGAGAGCATCCGGACTCACGGTCACTACCCACTTGTGCATGCTTCTGTGTGGCTTCTCCTGCAGGCTCTGCCATGTGACCACCCCCAGAGACATGTGTGAGAGCCACAGGTTTGTAGCAGGGCCACCGCAGCCCGGATGGGTCCTGGCTCCTCTGGGATCTTTCACTGCTCTGTGAATCTGTCTATGGCTCACACTGAGCTCTGAACTCTCACTCTGTCCCACTGTTGTAGTCTCCTGCACAGCCATGCTGTGTGATGTTGCCCTACACCACCACGTGACTTCTGTGCTCCTGTGCTCCCTGGCCATGTTCTGTTGCTTATCAATCTGCCTCTTGGTTGCAGCAATCCAGGCATCGCTATGTAATTTTGCTTGGTTGCTATGGCATGGTGACCTGTGGCTCTGTGACTACCTGTGATTGTCTTGGAGCTGTACATGTTTGCTACCCATCTACATGCTACTTGCTGTCGCGGGCCCTGCTGGCCCTGCAGAAGGATGTGTACATCTGGGTCCTGGCCTGGTCCTTTTGGGCTCTGGTCAGCAGATGGGAGCTGATGTCCAGTACCCAGTGAGGGCAAAGTGTCTGATGGCACAGCCAGCATGGCGAATCTGGGTATGAGGGGCACAGAAAGAGGAGGGAGGGACCGATTTGGGGGTAGGAAAGAAAACAAAGGATAGAACCGAGAGTCAGGAACCAGGAGGGGAGGAAGGGATGGGGCGCACCTAAACCAGATGGGCAGGCAGCGATGGGGGAGCTACTGCCCTGAACACTGTGGGTGTGTCTGAGGGACCAGGGACCTGACAGTGATACAGTGCAGGCCTCTGGGGCTGTAAGGGCTTCCTGGGCTGGACTCAAAGCGGCATGGAAGGGGAAGGTGAGGAAGACCTGAAGAGGTGTCTGCATACCCCTGGGAGGAGGAAGGGCCAGAGAGGGTTCTCCTAGGCTCCCTTCTGACGACCTTGCTGTCTAGTCAGGGGTTCTGTGACATTGTCTAACAAGCATTTGCCAAAGTGTGTGTGGGGCCAGGCCTGCACAAGGCCTTGCAGCCCAGAGAGGGGACAGGCACTGTGTGTATTAGTTCATGGCTGGGTGGCAGCAGCTGAGGGACACAACCCAGCAGTGAACCAGCAGCCAGTCTTTGGAGCCTTGCCAAGTGTCCCGCACCTGGCAAGAGGAGGAACTGAGGACCTCCCTCTGGATGCATGGCCCCGAGATGGGAGTGCCAGGGTGACACCCAGGGTGAACATGCTGGGGCGCTCACCAGGGGACCCAACTTACTCTGCAGGGATGGCGCAGCCCCAGCCTCTCTCTATGCTTAAGGGCCTCCAAGAATTCTGTCCTGGGGCCTTGAGGACATGTGTCCCCTCCCAATCTGCCACTGCCACGGGTTACTCTTGCTCAAAGACAGGTCCTGCTCATGACCAACCTTGACATCCCAGCTGCACTCTGGTCTGCTCTTGTCTAGGTTAATCCCTAAGAGAACATCGAGATGGTGATGCGCTGCCCGTGTGATCACACCATTCTTTCAGATATTTTAAAAACACGGCTGCATTGCCTACCCATCACACCCATCCTGTATCTCCAGGCCTTTTCCTCCCAGCTATTTTTTCCTCCTTGCTACTCCTATTAGTAGTCTTATCATGTTTGATAAACATAGCACGACTCTAGCCAGCCCATTCCCTTCAACCAATCCGCAGTACTGAGCTGTCCATAGCTGACGTCTCCTGCATAACCCAGCCCCTCAGACCTGTGGCCTCACGCAGACTCTGGATTCTTTGCCCAGCAGACTCCAGGCCCGGGATCCTGGCCAGAAGGAGCTGCAGAAATGGCCTGAGAGCTATGGCTTTGACAGAAGGCAGTGGGGTCACTCAGTGGGGGCATCCTTGGTCCCATCCAGCAGGAGTCATCCTTGCTGTGTGTGCAATGGTGTGTGTCCCAGAGGGCACAGAGGCATATGGGTGGGCGAGGAGGTTGTCCGGGGTCAGGAATGGATCCTAGAACCAGGAGGACCTGGGCTTCCTTTCGGCTGGTGCCCTTGTGTGGGACCTGTTCTCAGGGTCTTTGGAGCATTGTTCCCCATGGGACCCATTGCGGGGGAAGAGAGGGGTCCAATGCATGGAGTCCCCCAGGGTCGCTGGGGTGCTATCTCCAGTGGAGATTTGGGGCTGTTGTTCGGGCAGCCTGTTCTTTAGCTTTCGGCACCAAGGGGCTGAGACTCAGTGCTGACCCCTCCACACGCCAGCTCCCATGATCAACATGGGAAACACTATCCTCTTTTCTGTGAGCCCCAACTTCCTCTCTTACAAGTTTCAGATCATCTCTGAGGAACTTCCCATGACCCATCAGACACAGTCCTGAGGGATTTTAGACAGTGCTGCAGGGACTTGTCCCAAAAGAATCCACATGAGAGTCTGCAGCTGAGTGTGGTGGTACACACCGATACACCCAGCAATCGAGAGGCTGAGGCAGGAAGATCACCACAAGTTTGAGGCCAGCATGGGCTACATAGTGAGTTAAAGGCCAGGCTGAACTACACAGTGATGTCCTGTTTCAAAAAACTGAGAAAATAAAAAAAAGAAAAGAGGGCCGGGGATACAGCTCAGTGGCACAAGCGCCTGCCTGGCAAGCGTAAGGTCCTGAGTTCGATTCCTGGTACCAAAACAAAAAAAAAAAAAAAGAAAAAGGAAGGACCCCTGCCTTCCATCATGTTCAGAGTGCACCCATCCCACATCCGACACCCATCCCACAGGTGGCTCTGGGACTGCTTTCCCCAAGGCTTTTGTGGCTGCTGCTGGCTGGGGGGGCACTCACCACATCACATGGTGTGGTCTCTGGCTCCTCCTCTGCTTCCTGAGAGGTGGATATGCTGGAGACCATTGAGCTCCCAGTGGACTTGGACCAGGATTCACGGATGGTACCCAGCTTCTCATCTAGGATCTTGGGGTCCAGGGTAGGCAGAATCTTGCTGTTGCTGGGTGTCAAGAAATTTTCTGGCCTCTGAGAAGATGCAGAGAAACTTTGGCTGGGCTCTTTCTCTGTGCCTCTCAACAGCCCAAGCCTTCCTTCCTTGTAGCTCATGACACCTGGTCTCTATCTACCTCTTGCCACCATCCCCACTCCACCTCCAGCTTGTTCACTGAGCTCTGGTATGTCATCCTACTGTTCCTCCAACAAGCCAAGCTCTTCCCGCCTCAGGGCCTTTGAGTCTGCTGCTGTCTACCTAGAAGCCCTCATGGAACTTATATGGTATCCTCAGCATTCAGACCTCAGCCCAGACACCACCTTCTCTGAGAAGCCCTGCCCATGGAGGTGTAGACCTCCACTCTCCCCAAGGTGACCACTCCCAGAGCACTCCATTCATAGCATCCCATTTTACTATGCGCATAGATCTTACTCTACAGGAAAATTAACTTTCAAAAAAATGAGTTTATTGGTTAACTGCCTGCTCTCCCCAGCCCCTGCAATACGCAGACTATGATGTAGGTTCTATGTAAGCAAGGACACTATTTACCTCAAGGTCTGGCTCATAGTAGCTGCTCAACAAACATATATGGGTGCCTGATGAGTTTGCCACCCAGGATGCCCTTCTCAAGGTAGTAACAGCTTCTAAAATCCTCTCACTCCGTAGGCACCCTATGCCATATAGACTTATTTTCTTTTCATCTCCTCTCATCCTCCAATCTTGTTCCAAAATCTGATCCTACTCAGACCCCTCCCCCTCAAGGAAGCCTTCATGCCTCAGCCTACAGTTGCTTGCGGTTGTTTCTGTGTTCTTCCAGTCCAGCAGCTGGTGATCTGTGCTGCTTTTACAGTCCTCTTTAATCCCAGATTTGCACGCTATGTTTTTCAACAAAACTTTAAATTCCTGGGATTTAGGGACACATCCATGCTCCCTTTGGACAGAGTGACTGTAAAGTTTGCTTGAAATCCATGCTTAGTTCTAAAATCTTCCCACTGAAAAGCCATGCATTTGTAGGGGTCTCAAAGGTAACTCAGCCCCACCTCACATCAACTGTTGGAACCCTCGCTGGACCACATAGCACACACGTTATCCCTTATCTAGAGTGCTGCACTAGATCAAGGACAGCAATAAACACAGTGACAACCAGGACAGGTGCGCTCAGGGCTAGAGGTGCCCCGGTGTCCAGCCCTGAACCACCAGAGATCGAATGAGGGCAATGGACCTCTCTCCAGGTGGACATTTATCCACACATATGAGCACGATGAATGGGGAGGACAAAAGCTCTTCACTGTACACTGAGATCCTCTAAATAGTTCCTCTATGTGCTCTGAGGTTTGGTGTGCAGCAGTGCACGAACATGTTCAGGCTTGGGGCAGTAGAATAAGGGACAGGCAAACAGGAGGGTGGAATCTTCCAGTCCGAGCTGGGTCCCAGCTTCTTCCCTGTCACATGGGGATGGAAATGGAGCAAAGAGAAGGCAGCTATGAAGATACTCTGGGAATGGGACGAGGAAGGCCTGGGTGCCCGAGGACGACCTTGGCAGGCCAGCTACTGCGTGTCCTAACCAAGACTGGGTGCATTTCATCCAAGCACACCAGGCCTGGCTATTTCCTCCACTTGCTTCTCTTGGTAGCTGCAAGTTAGAGGGTGCCGGATTTATTCAGAGGCTTCCCAGGGTATGAAGCCTTCTATCTCATGAATATACTTGGTTCAGCACCTGCATCGCACAGGTGGGGTTTCCTGTGTGTCTAGAACAGGAAGTAGTACCGTATCTGTCTCCCACTCAGAACTGCTGAATTCCAGACTGGAACAGAGGGACAGCTATGATATGCGTATTGCATGGATAGACGGATGGATGGATGGATGGATGGATGAAGGAATGAAGGAAAGAATAACAAGCCAGCGTGAAGGCTGCCTCCTCATTGACCAGGTGGCCCCTGAGGCCAGGGTGAGATGCTGATTCAGGACCTGTAATGACATTTCTCCTCATTTCCAGGCAGAAAGCCAGTCTCACTGCCCTGGATTTCATAGACTGCCATCTAATTCAGTTAGGGGAGGAAGTAGAAGTAATGAAATCATGGGAGGTCTCCAGAGGTGCCCCCATCAGTTCTGAAAGCAGGTTCAATTGTCAAGGGAGTCCCCTCCCCCACAGCCAGGCTCCCTAATGTCCACTCTGCATGGCTCCAGCAATTCAGTGACCATAGCCGAGTCTTACTGAGCCTCTCGTCAGAGCCAGGCACTTGTCAAGTTCTTTCTTGCAGAATCCATTAAATTTTATCACAAAGCTGAATTAAAAATGAGACCAGCCCTTAAGCGCAGACCAGTGCTTTCACCCCATCAGTTTCTGCAGGGCGGGGGTACCTGAGGCGGCGGGAAGGGGAGTCAGTGTGTTCATGGGCTTCATGTCACCCCAACCCGGTATCTTTCTGCAGCCCTCTGGGCTCAGGGACTGCTCTGCCCTGTCTTCCCTCCTCGCTGGGCCTGGCCTGCTGCCCCAATGGTCTCCTGTGCACATTTTCAACCCCCATCTTATCCAACTGGCTTGGGGTTTGGAGGTGAACTGGGTGGATGAGTTTTCTGGAAGCATCTTTACGCCTCCAAGCAGTGTAGGTCCTGCAGGGGAGGCCAGAGGTAGTAGCTTTCATTGTGTGAGTTGCGGGGACCAGGTGGACCATTGTGCCACCTTCCACAGCTCCCAGATTCTCCCAACAGTTCCCTTTCTTTAGGGCTAGCATCACCTCCCCTGGCTCTGAAGCTTCGGCATGCACACGTTTGGGGAAGAAGCTGACCTGAGACCACAGCGAGGGGCCAGGCTGCTGGAGGGTGAGGAGCGGGGGGGGGGGGGAGCCCTGGAGATAAACCCCCTCAGATAAATGCCTATTCTTGCCTTTCTGCCCCCTTCCTCAGTGCGGTTGGGAGCAGTGAGGTTGCTAGCCCGCCCTACAAACTTGTTTACTTGCTTGTCTATGTGGCAGGCTCTGCCTCACTTGCTGGGGCAGCTTGGGGCTGACAAGTGGTCCCTGGCTCTGTAGCTCCGTGGCTGCAGCACATCCTGCTTCATTAGGACACTAATTGGAGACTGACTTTGCAAGCTCAAAGCCATGCACAGCCATGCACGTGCTCCAGCTCATGGCCCCACCTGCCGCTCCTTGTGCTGCTGCAGCTGCCCCCACACTTGTGAGCACCGAGGTAGAGGGAAGACGCGCCTTCTCCGCACCTCTTGGCTCTCACTGTTGCCAGCAGAGACGGACAGACCAGGCCAATGGCATGCTAGGATGGCAGCTTCTTTTTTTTTTTTTTTTTTTTTTTTGGCGGTACTGGGGATTGAACTCAGGACCCTGCGCTTGCTAGGCAGGTGCTTATTCCACTGAGCTATATCCCCAGCCCAGGATGGCAGCTTCTTAGGTCACCCGTCTCCCTCCTCCCCCTAACATTCTCTGCCTCTTTCCTTCCTCCTCCATCCCCTAGATCCCTGGTCATACAAAATGCAACAGCTTCAGCTTGCCCAGGCAATTAGGGAGTGACCAGGCCACAGCTGTTGTCCTTGGTGCTGAAAGTACCCGCCTTCCGGCCTGCCCGCCTCTCGCCCCGCCCTAAGCCTCCTAGCTGGAGAGCACATGCTCTTAATTCAATTAGCTGGCCCTGAACCCTCCCCAGGGAGCCCGGAGCGGAAACTGACAAATTCTGTTTAACAAAGACATTTGTTCCCCGCCCCGCCGGCTTTGGGTTCTGCACTCCTGTATCCCGTTCATTAGGTATCTAACAAAGTGCGTCCCAAGAAATCTGCTTCCAATCGCTAGTAATTCAGCAGGCCTGATGCAATTCTCTCCCTGATAAGGGCGCCTCACCCGCTGGCAGCACTGTAATGAGCCCTGCGCAGCGGTTCCCTGACCGGCTATTGCCTTGTCATTTCCTGTGGCCACAGTGGTAGGGTCTTATCTCTTCTGTGGTAGGCGAGGCTCAGACAATGGGATCCCTCAAGAGGACTGCACCCTCCCCTGGACACTGCAAGCTCATTTATGGCATCTTGCATGGCCTTGCAGCTGTGGTGAGTCTGCCTCCCAGCCAAGAGGGGTCCAAGTGTTAATTCTCTATGGGACCATCATGAAGAAAAAGGTGTCAGAGGGTTAATCCAAAAGCAAGTTACGGGGTCAGGGAAGGGGAGCCACTGATAAAGGTTTTGTCAGGGGTTTTGGCATTAAACAGCCTTGCGTGCAGCTCTGTGGATGTGATACGGACCCTCGTTAGCCTGAGATCTGCTCTTTCTGTGTTTAATCTTTATTTTCCTTTAGAGTCCCTGGAGTAATATCTACAGAGACCTTTATAACCTGTATGGCCAACTATATCCTGCTGCTGCTTAGGGGCCTTCCCTAGCGTCCTATCACTTTTTGGCAAAGTCCAAACCCTATATCCTGGCACCCAGGCCCTCCATGATCTGAGCCCCATCTAATTCTCTAGTCTCACTGCCCACCAGAGCCTCCATATGTCCAAGGGCTCCAGACACTGTCATGCTGCCACCTCACTGCACATGCACTTTGGCCTTATGCACCTTTGCCAGTCAATTTCCGAGCCACAGTGAGGCAGTGCTCAAAGCACACCTCTTTGTGGTGGGTGGTGATAATGTGTTGGAGCACAGACGGGAACAGGTTAGGGATCTAATTAATGTCTGATGACCTGGTTGGCTGAAGACAGGTAAGTCTAGGGTAAGGGCAGTCTGGCTTTGAGATGGGGACAATCCCAACGCTATCCACCACTTTCTGAGAAACCTGGTCTGGATGCTTCTGCCTCCTCTCTTCTTTCCCTCTCCCTTCTTTATTCTCACAATCATGCATTGGGTTCATGGGAAGGGCAGAGCAGAACAGGGTGAGTCCAAATATCCAACCATCCTAGCACCTGGACCTTTCTGTGTGGTCTCTGGAAGTGAGTTGCAGGCTCACAGTCCCAGGCAGCACAGGCTCCTTGTGGAGGATGTGGGTAAGATGAACCTATACCAGGCCTCTGGAATTCTAAGCAAGTGGAAGCAGCAGAGCTCTTAGAAGCCAGCCTTATTTCCCCGCCTCCTGCATAGCCCCCAGCACAGGACCGGCTGCTATCCTGGGACCTTCGGCCCATCTGGCCTCTGCAGGGATCGCTGTCTGTCTCTTTCCTGTTTCTTCATTCTCTGAAAAATTTCTGGAGACCCAATGTGGGGCTGGGGATATTTATCTGCAGCATTTGACAAGGGCTCCTTATGTCCTTATGGATGCAAAGCTGGTGGGTGGCTGTCAGGAGGGGCAGGTGCTGAGGAATGGATTAGTGGGGCTTCAGTGTCCCCCCAGGAGCCTGCCCTCATCCCTGATGAGCTCAGCACATTTGCCAGCAATTTATTATTTTATGTTGGGGGTCAGTACTGGAGATTGAACTCAGGGCTTTCTGCATGCTAGGCAAATGCTGTACCCTTGACAAACTGAACTAAGAGAGTGGTGGTGGGACGCTGCGCTGGGCACTGACCCATGCACCCTCGTTCACTTTCCATTACATCCCTGGCTGTGTGGGATGACCACCCCTTTTAGGGACCAGGAAAGTGGAGCTCAGAGTCACCAGGATGATGTGGGAGACACAGGAGTCGAAGCCATGTCTCAACTTGTGCACTGAGTATTGCAGCCCTGAAAGTGTTCTGACCATATTGCAGACAACCTGGAACTTGGAGTGGGGTGCAGGTGAGACCCTGAGTGCTGCATGACACACTCAGGGTCCAGACTGACCTCAACCCTAGAAGATGGGCCAGAATGATGAAGGTGAAATCCCACAGGGAAGAGAAACCCTGTTGGAGTTCAAAACACAACAGCGGAGGCACAAAGTGAGGGCAGGAAGCCTTCCTGATGCACCAGAACTAGACTCCGGCCTTAGTACACTCTCATCACCTTGGCAAGGACTGAAAACAAACTGCCTATAGCCTCTGGCTGCACCAAAGTGAGAGTTTGTTTAGAGAGAGGGCGCAATGGTCCTGTCCTCACCAGTGTTGATGGAGTCCTACCACTTCAGGGGACTCTTTAACAAACTCAGGATTGTGGTCAAGAGGAGACAACCAGGATGAGCACCAGAATTCAATTACAAGAAAGCACCAGAAGATGGGCCTGGATCAGACTGAGGAGGACACAGAGGCTGCGAACACCAGTAGGGCTGGCATGAACGTAGGAGCTGACCCTCCTGGGGATATCAGCAAGGAGAAGGTAGACCAAGACGAGGCAGCCACATGGAGACAGAGGGAAGAGGCTTGCAAAGGCACTGACAGAGGTTGGAGAAGCTTTCCCAAGAGGTAGTGAGCTCCCCTTCATGAGAAGCAAGCAAGTAGAGCAGGGCCCTGTGTGTGTGTTTTGGAGCGAGTGTCCAACTCTTTCTCCGGTGGGGGGCATGGGAGAAGTTTCATGATATGCAAGAGACCTTGGAAGCCATTGCTGTCCTCAGGACAGGGAGCACTACCTGGAGGGGTTCAGGCACTGTGAAAAGCAGATAGGAACTCTGTAGAGGGGACAATGAGCCCTGTCGCACATGGTAGATCTATGACCCAAGGCCCAGGCTGGCCCTTCTCACCCATGCCTGCCCACAGCTTCCTTTGGGTTGGATGAGAAGATCTCCTAAATGGATCTAGAGCCTAAGATGCAGCGGACAGGGGTGCTTGCAAGCCAGGGAGGGGCAGCTTGCCCTGGATGTGTGTGGCTTTCAAAAAAATTCATCAAGAGTCATAGAAAGCCAACATGATTCTGCCTGTTCTCCATCTTCCCCTCCTCCAACTACTAAACTGCCTCTTGTCCCCACTCTGGGCTGGTCCCCAGGGAGAGCTTTGTAGAGAAGCAGACTGACCCCAGCCTGGAGACAAGGTCAGACCAGACCGAGACAGTCGCCCTCTCACAAGGGGGCAGTCAGGGCCTTCACCTCCTCTTCTCAGGTGTACCCTCCTGAGCCCAAATCCAAAGAAGCTAGGAGAGTTCAAGTCTTCCCAGTGTCTCCTGGGCTATGGGCATCAAAGAGGCCATATCCTGCTCAATGCCCTTGCACCTTCCCTGGGTGAGGCGTTGAATGTCCCCATAGGGGAAAATGTTGCTGATCACTCCAATATCCACCCAGGCCTTTCTCATCCACAGGGAGCTGCATCTCCAGGCAGGGGCAGGTATAGACCCAGTAAGCACCTACTGTGTGCTCATCAGCTCCACACCTCCTCAGAGTCAGCCTGGGAAAGCTGCCCAGCCCACGCAGTACTTCAAAGAGGCTGGCTGCGAGCTGGAGGGCACCCAGGGTGCTGCGAGACCTGATGCTGGCAATGCCGGTTCATTAAAAGAAGCCAGGCTGCTTAGCCTGGAGAAGCAGAGCTCCCAGGGGAAGCACAGTTCACTCTTCAAAGAGAAGGAGCCTGATCAGAAGGGAAGGGTGGAGAACAAGAGTCAACTCCTGCATGCGTGCTGAGTGGCCAGAGGCTCATGGATTCCTGAATCCAAAGGATCTCCTAGGTCAACCCCTCTGGCTGTACAATGAGGAGTTTTCTCTGTGCGCAGATGTGCATGCTTTTCTGGTTTTTATGCATCTGTGTGTACTTATTCAAACTCTCACCTACATACCAAATGCCAGCTTAAAGCAGATCATTCAGCAAGTGCCCCCACAGAAGCCTCATAGAGGGCAGAAATGAACCCACCACCAGCAAGCCACCGGTGTGTGAACACCCCAAACCAGAGATGGGTCCTGCCTTCTCTGTTAGCTGTTGTCCATGAATGTGCTTGCTGGCTGGTGCTGTGATGTGCACAGGCTGGATGGGGATGCGCTGCAGCGCCCCAGTGCAGAGCCTGGAGCCTGGGGGGAGGGAGGATGGGGAGGCAGCTTGCAGTCAATGTGAGGGGAGCAGGGTGGAGGTGGTGAACTTCCTGTTGTGGCACAGCGGGGGGAGAGGCCAGGATGACCTCTTAGGGAGGATGCGGCCAAGGACCTGCCTGTCTAGGTGTTTTGTTGAAGGAAACCCTGCAGTGTCTATTTGGAAAACGCACCACCTTCTTGTTCCCAGAGCTCTGAGAGTGGTGATGTGGAAATAGTGGGTGTGGAAGGCTGTGCTCACCAAAGTCCAAGAAAGTAGGACAGAAAGAGGCTGCGCTGGGCCTGTGCTCAAATAGCCCCCTCTCCTAAAGCATTTCCTCTCCACAGCCCCTTGGAGCACTGCCTTGATTTGAACTTGTCAGCCACGTGGACCAGGGGCCTCCGTAGCCAGTGTGTGCACAGGACCCTGACAGCTCGAGGCTCCAGGCTCCAGGCTCCTGGAATTTTAGGCAGTGTTTGTTTTAAAGGGTGGAAAACTCAGTGGAAGAAATCTGGTCCTCACTCTGCTGCTGCCTCCTCACAGGCTGCAAGGCAGCGCTGGAAGCCAATCTCCTCCCTACAGGAAGGGGCTGGAGGGTGAGTCAGGCGGGACAATAGTGTGAGAGGGGCCTGGTCCTTTTGTTACAGCAGCTTAGCTTGTGCCATTTCTCAAGAAGCCCAAATAGCCTCTGCAAAGACTCCCTAGCATGTTGTCACCTTATCATGAGCTAAATCTGCTCAGCAATGTCCTGGTTAGCTGTCTGTCCCACTTTCCCTGCTCTCTATCCATGCAAACTTCATAAAGGAAGGGCTGGGTTTTTTTTATATTATTCAGTGCAATATCCCTAGAACCCAGAAAAGAACTGCTGCACAGCAGGTGCTGCGTACAAGTTTGTGGTTGATGGAGGGCAGTGACAGCGGACAGCAGTGGTGATGGGTAGTGGTAGGGGTGGAGGGTGGGTCTGAGATTTATCTGTAGGGCCACCTGGCCCCAGCATCAAATCTCAACACTCTTCTGCCACCCTTAGGGACAAGTTGCCAGAACAGCTCAGACACTAGCAGAGAGCCAAGTCCAAGCCTGGGCAAAGTGACCTTGACCTCAAGGTGATCTTGAGGCAGTTGGGTTCCACAGCCACTGGCCTCTCCTCCCATGCCAGTCTGCAAAGAGCCTTCTGGGAGTTCCTCCATGCCAGCACTTCAGCTCAGGCCCATAAATTGGTCTTCAGCATTTTTGGATCCAAGTGAGTCAGTTATTGGCCAATTCCTAGATCAAGAAGCAGTTAAGCTGCAAAGAGATTATCTTCCATGTGTACCAATGTGGGTGTGAAACTGCCTGTCAATTTGCACACATATGTGAGCCTGTGTATGTGTGTCCTGCAGTGGTGTGTGGATATCTGTGCATGTGGCTGTACCCATGTAGATATTAAAATGTGACTGCATGTATACGGGTGGAATCTGTGTGTATGAATTCTTGGCGGCTGGATCTGAATTTCTGCTAGCATTATTTTCCTGGTACACACCCAATCTTGATCTCTTTTCTTTTCCTTTCTTCTTGGAAATCCATTACTAAAAGGCTTTTTTTACCCACCTCCAGGGGGAGGGGGCTGAGGGAAGGGGAAGCTAAAAATCACAAGACCCAGATCAAAACACTCAGCAGCTAAATGAATTCGGCAGCATTTTCCCGCATGACTTGGAGGGATAATTTAGTGAGGCCGCCAGCTGGAAGGAAAGGGATTAATTCTGCACTTAGCACAGCTCCAGTGAATAATTTATCACCAGAGACCTTTGTGCCAGCCTCTGGGCCATCAGGCCAGTGTCCTGCCCACCTGCCTGTTGCCTGCACCCCCAGCCCCTTGACCAGGGCACCTGATGCCCCCTTCAGCCCCAGGATGCCTGTGCCTGGGATGGGGCAGGAGGCAGAAGGAGGCGAGTAACGGGGTAGCAGTGAGTACTGGTACATTCTAGACCCTGAGAAAGCCCCTGGAGGGCTTGGCTTCTACCTGGAAGGTTTGTGACATTTTTCTCCAAGGACCCTGTTGTCCTCTTTCCTGGGGTCTTTGGCTTTTCTGTGACCTCCCCTCTCAGTGCCTTCTTGTGACTGTGCCTGGTATGATGGTAGGGCTCTGTCCCACCCGGGTGCTGGGGGAGCCTGCCTGGATGGAAAGCACAATGCTAAGCACCCACAGCAAGGGGAGTCCTTGTAGGAGATATTCAGGCTGGTACTTTACAGAGAGAGCTCTTGTCCTGTGACATAGCCCCCATGTCTTTCACAGTTAAGGTCCCTCATCCTGAAACCTGTAGCACAGTGAGCTGTCATGTGGGGGACTATGTCCTGTCATGTGATCCTATTGACCTTAAGGCTGGGAGATTATCTAGTAGCCTGACCTCATCTCAGAGGCCTCTTTAAAAGCAGTTGTTTCCCTGGGTGCTGATGGAAGAAGAAGGCAGATTTCCAGGCCAGGGTGGACTGGACATGCCCGATGGCATGAGATGGAGGGCCACGAGAGAAGGGACGTGTGTAGTATTGGGGAGCCACTGCAAACCCAGGGTCTGTAGTGTGGGTCCCGCACTGCAGGGAGCAGATCCTGCCAGCAGCCCAGATGAGCTTGGAATCAGCCTCTTTCTCTAAAGCTTCTGGCAAGGAAGGGATCTTGCCAGCCTGCGATGCCCAGCTACCTGCCTGCTACACAATTGTCAGCGAGTGTGCAGTGTTACTCGAAGCTAAGTTTGTCCTCGTTCATCCTTGTAGGACACAGGCCCCATGGAAACAGGCTGAGCCTGGGCTCAATCAGGGACAGACCCCCAGGTCTAAATGGTCCTCTGCCCTCAACTCTCCCTGTCCTAACCCCAGCTTTTGCTCTGACTTTATGAATCCTCAAGTCACTTGTAGACATTTCTATCCAAGGTGGCTGTCATAAATCCCAGGCTCCAGTCTCCGAGCAGGGCCAGCAGCCGTGAGAGTATAGAGCCGGCATGTGTCAGCCCACAGCCTTACCTCGGAGGAAAACAGCTGGAAGGAGAGGTCCACCGTGGGCGCCTTACCATTGACGGTTTCCAGGGTGGTGTTCTGGGGGGAGAAGAGAGCAGTGAGACCAAGCTGGCCAGCGCAGCTTCTGCACTCTGCTCCTCCCACAGTTCTGGGTCCCCAGGAAGTCTCTGGGGAGGGGATAGGGGGTTCCCAGGAGGGTGGTGAGAGGTGGGAGCCGGCTTCCGCTCTGTTGCCCTCCCTGCTTTCCTGATGCTGCCATTTTCAACTCCCTTAGAACCCTGACTGGCAGCTCCAGCCTCATCTCCTGGCATTTATTTTATTGAGATCTGTTATGTTTGAAGGCCAGGAGTACTTTATGGGAAAAGAAATAGAAACAGACACAGAGAACGGTAACAGAATAGCCATAGAAACAGAATAATGATAGCAGGAATGACATTTACTGTTATTGAGGATTTATTGAAAATATTTTCTATATGTATATTTTTCCTAAGAAAATCTCACAGCAACCACATGAGAAAAGGACTGTTGCTGTGAGCCCATTTTACAGATTTGGAAACAGGCTGTGAGACTTTAAGCAATTTTCCTACAGTCATGTGTGCTGGTTGGAGGTGGAACCAGAATTTGGGCCTAGAAGTCTGGCTCTGGAGACTGAGCTCTTGACTCTTGTCATACACAGAGGCTATATCTGGGCATGTTGTTTCCATCTTACAGATGAGGACTCTGAGGTTCAGAGAAGTTGTCATGCACCCCACAGAGGACTGAGTAGGCTGGAATTTAAGCCAAGTCTGGTTCACGGCCTGGGCTCTGCCAACTGTCATGAGGGCCTCCCTGGGCTGCTTCTCTGGCTCTGTTCTTCAACCCTAGAGGCAAGTCCGGCTCTGGTGTTGCAGGCCCTTCATGCTACAGGGGTGGGCTCACCCAGCAGATGCCATGGTCTGAGCTGCTGAGAGAGCAACATTCCTCTTGGGGTTGTGTCAAGATGGAGCAGGTGTGGGGGGTAGGGTGGTGACACTGGGGATCTGACAGGGGACTTACAGTGATAGGAAGCCGCTCAACATGCAGCCCATTCAAGTCTTTCCCTCTGAGCATCTTGCAGTAGAGCCGGCTCTTTAGCGGTAACACAGAGATGCCCAGGGGCTGGCTGAAGGTCCACGGTGCGCTGCCTTGTGCTTGCTACAGGGAAGGACCACCTGGGCTGTAGCCAAGGATACCGCCAAGGGTCCTCAGGTGCCAGCCTCAGGTCCCACCCATGCCCAGCTCTGACATGGGCCTTAGCTCTCCATCCCCTACCTCCCACCTGCTTCCTGCCTCCTGGCTTTTACCTGCACACCTACCCTCCTCCTCCACCTTTAGGGCTTCACAATCTAACCAGATTCTGCATCTCTGGGTGTTTGTAAGATCCTGTGGGGGATTTGGTTTCAGAGTGTGCAAATGAGGTTTGACCTGTGGTCTCTCAATCCCATCTCTTCACCCCTCCTCTATGCTCTGGGAGCTGAAAGATCAGAGGCTCCTCCCTTCCCCTGCTCACTGATGGCTGCTATAAAAGCATGTGGTGTAGAGTAGGAACAGGTTTCTGGCCAGTGCCTTGCAGCTTCCCCATGGACAAGAGGCTAGGCAGGCCCTCCTGTTTTCATCGGCCCACCCTGGGAGCCTGCCTTGGAGCCTTTAACCTATCCCTGTGGGAGGCAGAAGCAGGAAGGTGCAAACACCACCTCCCAGACATCTCCTGAGGAGTGGCAGCCCCAGCATGGAAGCACCGGGCACTCACCTGAAGGGGAGGGGTAGTACTCCAGCACCAGGGCTGTGTCCTCTGAGAAGTTGGTGGCACCATCTCGGCCTTGGAAGAGGAAAGACTGGTTCCACACCGGCAGGTTTGGGGGCCCCCCAGGCCTGGACAGCTGGAAGGAGAGGTGGCAGCAGGTGTTGGGTCACAGCACCAACCCCAGGCATCTGACTGTGTGCCTATATCTACACGGAGATTTGTCCCAACTGCGAAAGCAACACACACTATATACCTTTCAGAAAACTCAGAAAAATAAAAAGAAGAGAAAGACCCTTATAATCCTATACTGAAGACAGATGCTCACAAAACTGTTTCTAGATTTTTCTGTGCACACGGTGTATATAGTTGTCATTCTAGCAGCCTGCATTTTTCACTTACCACCCAAACCTAAGATATCCAGCATCACAAGAAACTCCTGTTGCCCACGACTTTAGTAACTTCAAGATCTGCTGTCAGATCCCAAGTCCAAGGACTTTCTTTCTCTCTTCCTGTTTTTTGCTGCAATACCACTGCACTGTACACCTTACCTCTGTGCTCCAAATACCTAAAGAACTGGTGGGTGATAGGGCATGATATGTATTTTAAGCCACTTGGCCGGGGACATTTTTCCTAAGTGTTAGGCCAGTGTGCGCAGCTGGTGGTACTATCAGTGTGAGGTGAGACCTGACCTCTGTACTCATCACAGGTTGCCCTCTCTGTTCCATACAGGTTGCCCAGGCTGTCAGAGAAGGCCATGATAGGTTTGCAGATGCCAGGACCTTACTGATTGCATGTGGGGGGCATCGGGCATCCTGGGGGCTTTGGTGGCACACAGAACCAACATCTAGGCACACACATGGGGCAGACAGAGACGATGCAGTGCCAACATTAGCTACAGTGGCTAAAGCAGATGTTTCTGTGAGTGGTCAGAAAAACTGCCTTGAAGGAAGCAGGGCTAGAGGAAGTCTCTGAAGGAAGATCCGGCAGGGAGAAAGTTCTGGGTGGGAAAATGGCGCAAATGACAGAAGGTAGAGCTGGCACCAGGTATGACATGTGTGGGCGGCGCCTGGAATGAAGAGGGTCCCTGAGGAGACCCAGCATCTACAGAGGCTGGGGGAGGGGAGATGAGAGCTGGGTGTCAGCTTGCAGCAGGCGGCTCTGCGTGGTCCCAGCATAAACTCTCCATGCGGTTGTCTCACCCATGTGCCCGTCGGGGCTGTCAGCAACAGGGACAGCTTCTCCCCCCTCCCTCCACCCTGGGGGAGTCAGTCGTTGCTGGTAAAGGTCAGCACAAATGTGCTGTGGACTGCAGGAGTTATTGATGCAAGATCGAGGACCGTCAGCATGGAGCCACTCCCCCACGGTGGCAGCGCCCTGATGCCTGTCACACTAATGTGCCTGCTGCAGGCCTCAGAGACTCAGCTGTGTGTGTGTCTGCCCCCATTCCCCAGGGAGATGCGTTGTGGTCAACACAGGGCCAGGGGCTCCTGAACACTGGGATAGTGGCTGGGGTGAAAGGCGTGTCTCTGAGATACAAGGCTGGTCCTAGATTCTGTGGAGCATGGGAGAGATCTTTTGGGACTGGTCCCCAGATCATGTCCTCTGGGTGCCACAGGGACATCCCTATAGGCTGGGTCAGATGCCAGGCACAGGGGCACCAAGAGGGACCTGTGACTCAGTTCCCTGCTGCCCTGTTGCTTGCTCCCACCTAGAGCAGGAATTAATGGATGTAAACTGTCTGCTCTGGGACTTATTAATGTGTCTAAATGGGGCCTAGAAAGCAAGGGGTGGTGAGAGTTGCCTGCCCAATAAGAGATGGTCCCTTCCCTGAGTGGCTTTCCAGGGTAAGTCCCCCAGGAAAGACCCTCTCAGACCTATATCTGGATTGGAGGGTCAGTTCCCCCTCATCCCCACACAGGACTCAAGGTCGAATAACTGCAGTCTGATGTCAGGGCTCTGCCGAAGGTGCTGCTGGCTGATGTGTATGTGGGTGGGGGTAGGGGAGGGTAGACATTGCTGCAGATGCTAATGGAAAAGGCCATGGCAGGCTGTGGAATTAAGGGATGTGATTAACCCTCAGCTGTGATCTTCAGAAAAGCCATTAACCCCCAGCCACTGAGACAGCCCTGCCTTCCCTGCAGACAGAGCCTTCATTCCATGGGTGCACAACACTTCCTCCTGTGCCCCTGGGTCACCTACACATGCAGCCACCCTGCCGGCTGTGCTCAGGGACACCAGTGCTGTTAGAGGAGAGTAGCTATTGGCAGTTGGGGCTGGAGTGGTGCTTCAGGGAGCCAGGACCTTTGGGCTCTGGGCCTGGTTCTGCCTCAGCCTTGCTGGGTGACCTCTTGTCTCTTCTCTGGGACCTGGGTTTCTCATTGTCCAATGGGAAAACACATTGTGTGCCACACCTGCAAAGCCTGTGAGGGCGTGATAGGTATTTTACTATTAAGGTACAAATTCAATTCTGCAGATGCCAGCTGACGGCTTCCCCATGACAGAAATCTGTGGGGTAATATAGGGAATATGGGGAATTAGGGCCAGATCCTGTCCCCACCAGCGCTTACCATCTTCAAGGGATAAGGCTTACACACACATACACACACACACACTCCTAGGATCAACACACAGGCCAAGCAAGTTATAGTGGTGGCAGCTGGGATGTCTGAGAAGAAGACCCTCTCTGAGCTGGCCTGGTAGGGTTTGAGGGATGAGGCCACAGCAAGGCTGAGTGAGGCCATCCTTGGGGACAACAGGGCAAAGGCCAAAATTGAGAGAGGACAAGAGAGTGTGAACAGAGAGACCTGCAGCCAGGCTGGGGAATGCCCGTATGACTTGGAGCAGAGGGGCTGGGAGGCTGGCAGGGATCTGCACCTGGGCAGGACATGGCCTGCCTGCTTCTCAGGAGTCCATGGGACAGAAAGAGCTGCATCAGAGCTTGGGGACAAACTGGCTGTGGGCTGAGACAGGAGGAGGTGATGGCAGACACAGCAGGTTCCTAGGAAGCCATGGAGCAGCATGTGGGCTCAGCCCTATGGTGCACCTTAACTCCACGGTGCCCAATCATCAGTGATTGGCTCAGGGAGTACATGTGACCGAGTTCTGGCCAATGAGATGAGAGGGGAAGTCTATGGGGGGGGATTGGTGGGAAGGTTGGTTTTCTTTCTCCTAACAGTTTCACTTAGAAGGAGGCTCCCTGCCTTCATCAGCCTTTGCTCTTACCTGCATGAAATCCTGGGACATTTTACCACCACGAACTGTTGGCCAGTGTTGATGGCACTTTTGGGGGTCATTAGAAAGATCCTGTGTGTTTGAGGACAACCAGTTCTGGCAGCATCCTATGTCAAGACTGTCATGTGTGGCAATCATGATCCTTAGTGTTTAGATCCACCCGAGTTGGGGTTTCTGTCACTCGGAGCCGGATGTGACAAGGACAGTGGTGACACTGGCTGCAGAGAGTGTTCGGCACTAGGGAAGGTATGGCTCTGAAGAGGACAGAGTTCAACCAGCTTGGCCTAGGCTTGGGTGCTCTATCCTTTAAATTCTTTGAACAGCCCAATAAGCCTGACTCGGTAGCTGCAGAGGACTAGAGCAGCTAGCAAAACCCACACAGCTAGTCAGTCACAGAGCTGGAGTCACAGCTGTGTCTGCTAGACCCTCTAGCTCCTGCCTACCTGCTTTGGTAAGGTGGCAGTGGGTGGAAAGCAATGCACCCTAAGCTGACAGAGAAGACAGATCCTAGAAATTTCCTAGCCCAGCCAACACCCCTTTAGCTGTAGAGAGGAGGAGATTGAAGCTCAGAGGGACCCGGGCAGGGGACGTGTGAGATCTGAGCCCAGGGCTGTTGACAGGTGGCCTCCCAGGTAAGGCTGTGTCCACCCCTCACTCTCTGCCCCTGCTTTCTCTCCTGGCACCTGGGCACCTCTGTGCAGGCTGCCAATGAGTTCCCAAACTGGCCCAGCTTCCTTGGTGCTGGATGACCTTCAACAAATACTCTACCACCGCTGGACCTCTGGCATTGGGAGGAAGGCTCTGTAGCGAGGGCTACTTCCCCTACTCAGGCCAGTTAGGCAGCAAAGGCAAGGAGGGTAGGAGCGGGCCCCCTCATTAAAGCAGACAGAGCTTCCTGCCCTCTGGGACAGTCTGCTGATTGGTTCATAATTTTCTGGGCAAATGCAGGGGCATGTGTGAGATGACTCTGGGGAAATCAGGCCAAGGATTGGTTTGGGTCTGAAGCTTCTGTCCCCAGGGTCCCCCTTTGTCCCACCCTCTCTGCTACCATCCCTCTTGCCTATGCCTGAGCCTTCCTCAAAAGTCTTTGTCTTTAAACGAAGGCTGGGGCTCCAAAGGGGACTCTCATTCTAGTTTTCCAGTGCCAGGCACAGGCACCAGTGGGCAGACAGCAGGAAGGACTTCCCAGCAACCCCCTGTCCTCCGAGACCCCTAGAAATGTGGGGACCATCACATAGGGAAAGATCGCTCTGAAGTATAGATATGGGAAGAGATCAACCTGGACCTGGTCATGACCTGTCTGTCCCATCCCTATCTTCAAACACTCCCCCTGTGTTCAACCCTGCCACGTACCATGCCTGGGTACCTGCAGCTGGCTCCATGCCCTTGCCATCCTTGACTGCCCTGACCAACAGTCCCCCTACCAAAAAGTCAGGACCACTCTCCCTACCCAACCATGCTTCCTGTCTTCTGATTCATTTAAACATTTTTATTATGGTGAAACAAACATACCATGAAATTTCCCGTCTTAGCCATTTTAAGTGCACCATTCAGTGGTGTTAATATGTTCGTATTGTTGTGCAATCACCAAACACATTTCTAGAATTTTCTCACCACCCCAAAGAGAGACTCTGGATTCATTGCACAGTAATTCCTCATCCTTCTTCCTCCATCCCCCAGGAACAATATTCTATTTTCTGTTTCCATGTATTTACTGATTCTGTGTCCCCCTGCATGTGGAGTCAAACAGTATTTGTCCTCTGGTATCTCCTCTCCCCTGGATTTTGCAACTCTGAAGTCACTCTTGGTTATTAGGTTATATGTGACCCAGACTGATATTTAACATTCCATGAATGGGTGTCCTATCTTTACCAGACCAGGCAAGGGGCAAACCTGGCCCTGGATATGCAGTGGGATGGAGTAAACTCTTTTTCGAGTCACGTAAACCTCTGACTCACACAGCTGGATGGGTGAGAGTTAGGGTGAGTTACTAGGTATGTGAACTGGAGATAAGGTGACTGGCAAGGGGCCTTACCTGTGGGCACCCGTCCTGGGTGGCCTGGGGCACGTCGAAGTTCAGCACTGACGAGACAGGGAAGGAGAGCGGGGTGATGGGCAGCCTCCTGGAGGCCGGGTCCCAGCTTGCCCGGGTGGCCCTTTGGAGGCAAGTAAACAGGGAGGGCTTGGTACTCTCCGTCTTGTGCCCAGCTGGCACTGAAGCTCCCTTGGGGACTCTGGATTAGTGTGAGGGATGGAGAGGGCACTGGCTACCTGGCTCAGGCTTGAACTTGGTATAGTAGGTGGACCTGGTCCTGACCAAGCCTCAGGAGGGATCATCTGGATTGGGAGACGGGCTGTAGCTCCCAGATTCCCTTGTCTGGGCCTTGGCCACGTCTGAACAGGTCAGCTTGCCCACTTTTAAAATGATTCTTGGGCTGGGGATACAGCTCAGTGGCATAAGCGCCTGCCTGTCAAGCACAAGGTCCTAAGTTTGATTGCTGGTACCAAAAAAAAAAGTGATTTTCACTTTTGGAAGACCCTGTCAGAATCTGCCCTACCTTGTGGGACTCCTGGCTCAGGCTGGAGGGGCAGGGAGAGCCTTACGTGTGTATGTGTGTGCGTGTGCGTGTGCACGCACACATGTGTGCTGGACTCCCTGGGCTGTGTACCAGAGCACCAGTCATGTTCATCCTTCCAACAGTAAAAGGGGCCTGATAGGTCACTAAAACCACCCAGGGATGAAGGTGAATCGGAGTCCTCTTGGCCCAACAGGGGAAGCGACAGGGGGAAGACACTGGGATGCTTCCTCAGAGCACCTGTTCACTGAGGGACTTCCCACTGTGGCCTGTGATGGTCAGCGTAGCGAGAATCCCCTCCTGAGGACATTGATCCAATAAATTCTAAAGGAGGTCAAGGGGGTGGGGCGTGGGGACAAACTAGGGCCAGGAAGATCTCCAGGAGGTGAGAGAGGCCAAGATGGCCTCCTCTGGGGAAAGCCACTAGCTGGCATCTGTAGCCCAAAACTAGAGCAGGGGAGGAAACTGTGGAGGTGATGGTTGTGAGATGGGAGGCAGGTTTGGAGGAGCGGTGATGCCTGGGGTCCCCAGCCTCCCACACAGCTCCCCACTCAGCTCTCCAGGCCTGTGGAGCCCCATCCCCTCCCCACGTGCCTGGGAACCACCTGGTTGTCCTTCTCCCTGGTCTGGAGGTCGCCTAGGGAAAGGAAGGCATGGCCTGCTGTGGGAAACTCATGGGACCTTGGGTGGAGGAGCTTTGAAGGATCTTGGGGGCAGGACAGGTTTCCAGGACTCCTAGAATTGGTTCTCTGTCCTCTGTCACTCTCCCTCCTGCCCCACACCCACCTGGGCCCCACTCACTTAAAATCCCGGAGGCTGGGAACCACCCGGGCAATCACCACAGTGGGGTTGGAGTTGTTGACCAGGGGCTCATTGATTCCCCTGAGAAAGACCTGGAGAAGACAAGAGGCAAGTGAGACCCATGTGGACCTGGCCCCTGCAGACACAGCCAGCCCGCCCACCATCTTTCTTTTCAGTGAGGCCAGCTCTGCCTTCAACCTCCACACGGCTCTTCCCTGCCCTTGCTGTTCTTGGTTCATGCTCTACTCTCTCTGTCTGGGGCCTGTGCTCCTGAGTGACTTGAGGTATTTAATAGGGACCCTCAAACACCAGCTGCCTCTGGGGACAAGGTCTGAGGTAAGAGCTGGGCTGGGAGCATGGGATCAGGAGTGTGGGGTCAGGAGCATGTGGTCCTGGGGCAGGACGAAGTTGGGTAAGGCACTCTGCTTCCTCTGCGTTTCTGTCCATCAAAGAGGGCACAAAGCCTATGTCCTTCTGGGTCTCCAGTTTGATATTTTGTGTGAGAGGACACTTTGCAAACTGAGGACATCAAGTTCAGGTCTGGTCTCTCCAACCATATTGAGCTTCCTGGGGTCAGAGGTCACAGTCAACCTGCCCAGTGCTGGTGGCTATCACTGGTGATTGCTCACCCAGGGCTCTCCTGGAAAGGGCTGATGTGGAAGAGAATCGCCAGTACTAGCATCTCCAGGCTCCTCTCTGCCTCATACCCCCAATGACCTCAGTTCTCTGTCACCTCCTGGGCCTCCCTGCACCCCGGCCTGACTGCCCTCTCCTCTCAGGGTTCTCAGTGGCAGGCAGAAAAGAGGCCATGCCCAAGGAATGGTGGTGGCCAAAAGTACTGCCATAATCCTCAGTGTCACCTGCTCAGCCCAGCTGGGCAGGAGGGAGAAGACAGGGGTTCTGGTCTTGCATTCCTCCTCAGCCACCACAGAAGCTCCTGATCCAGCCCCTGACCCTCACCCCTCACCTCTTCACCTTCATTTGTGCATCTTTTACCATGTTAAAGACAGAAGTGTGGGCCCCTTGGATTGGGGAGGGGGCACAGCAGTGGCCTCGGGGAGGCCTGGTGGTTGAGCTGGTCTTGGGGATTGGGGTGCTAAGGGAGAAGAACATGAAAAGAAGGGGCTCTGGGCACAGTGAGGAACCACTCCTAGGACAAAACTGGAGGCAGGAAGAGGCCTCACCAGGTCCCCTTCAGCTGGTCGCCTGGCATGTGCTTATTCCATTCTGAACTTCAGTTTCCCAGCTTATATGCTGAGGGTTTGGGCCAATCCCTGGTGTCCTGCTAGCTCTGGCCTTCCATGGAAGGAGAAGGCCCAGGAAGAGGCTCATGCTGGATCTGCTCCCTGTCTTCCTTCCCCTCAGCACCATCCCTTGGGCCCCTCTACCGTGATCCCTCTTGGCTGGTGTGAGCTGATCAGTGCGTGACAGTCCCCAGGACCTCCCAAGGGGCCTCTGAAGGTGGCATCCCTGGGGGGCTGTCAGGCCCCATTGCTGACAAGGACTCTAATAGGTACAAGGTGGGGGGCTAGAAGGTATGGGGGCCGCTTCACACCTGTTCTGTGCTGACTTGGTCAGGTGTGGAGGACGCAGCTGCCTGCTCCTGACGGGTGAGAGACGAGCAAGTTCTATCCCTGCACATGTGGCTTAAGTACAGCACCTGTCCAGCCAGGCTCACGGTGCTTGGAAAAGAAGGGATCAGATCAGCCACACTAGATAGGGCCTCCAGGGCTGGGTCCTGTGGGTCATCTCTAGACCATGCTGGGCATGACTCGTCATCCACAGGCAGTGTGAAGGCTGCAGAGAAGGGGAGAGGGGCCAGGCCCCTGTACCATGTCTGCCTTGAGCATCAACTCTTCCTCCCTCTTCAGGGCACTGGAAGGCCTGGGATGAAAGGTAAAGGGTCTGGGAGGGAGGCTGGGCCCGAGCTAGACCTAGGCCTGGCCTGGCTAATGGAAGAGGCTGAGAGAATAGTTGGTGAATGAATGAATGAATGAATGAGCTCTTGAATGCCTAATGGGCAGACTAGCCAGACCTCAGGAAGAGTCAGGGGAGCCCCGAGTTTTTGCATGGGGGACTTGGGTCAGGGGTCTCTGTGCCAGGAGGAAGAACAGGATTAAAATCAGCCAGAGGCTGTGGCCCATGGCGGGGAGTGCAGGCTTCTCCCCACTTCCCTGAGATGCAGAGAGTCTTGAGGCTGTGGGAGGCTCTGGTCATGGTCCTCCCTGCAGCACAGGGTGTGTGTCTGTAGCCAAGGGCAGCAAGGGGTCTCTGCCTTATCCCACATCACAACTGTCCTCACCAACTACTCTGGCTATTTTGGGAACATCTGACTTCTTTTGTTTGTCTTGATTTCTTCCTTGGATGCCCCTGCCTGGAACTCTCAGGCCAGTCAGAGATAGCTGCAGGCAGGGCCTGAGCATCTTCCCACCCCATGGGCTACCCCTGAGGCCTGGCCCTGGTACCTCCAAAGCCGTGTAGTCACAGCCAATATAGCGGGGGATGAAGCTGCCTTTTTTTTTTTTTTTGGCGGTACTGGGGATCGAACTCAGGACGCTGCGCTTGCTAGGCAGGCGCTTATTCCACTGAGCTATATCCCCAGCCCTGAAGCTGCCTTTTTGAACGATGGTCGTGTACAGCTGGGTCTTGGCAATGGCTTTGTCATGGACTTCAGACTGGATGGGATAGAGTGGGGGAAGAAGATGCACAAGAAGGAGCATGTCTGAGGGGCAGAGCTTGGCTATAAATCCAGCCCTCTGAAGCCATCACTTGGCATTGCTCCACTGGGGCTCTAAATGGTAATTAAAGCTCATGGTCCCCATGAGCCCTTCCAAGGAGATCAATATAATAAATCTCCCCTTTCCATCTGAATATTTCATCACTCTTGCGAGGGCCACCCAGGCCTGCTGTCTGGGTGAAGAGGTGATAACGAGGCTGGGTTGTTAAGGGACAGAGGGGCGGGGCCTGGCAGATGCTCCTGGAACTGCAGCTCCAGGCTTAAGTCTCCAGGCATCACACATTTCCAGGCCTTTGTTTTCTGCCTGTGCCTGGTGCCTCTTCCTAGAGCCTTGGGGTCCTTTGGGTCCTAGGGGAGGTAGACACTCCTGGGGCCATGGTCAGAGAGCTGCTTGGTGGGAAGGTCAGTGTTGTGACCTGGAAGAGGGGGTGAGGAGGGAATGCCTGGAACTGAGCCACTTCCATAAGCCAGGAGCTCCACGGTTCTCTGCAGAACCCTCCAGATAACCCTGCGAGGAGGACCCTGTGGCACCTTTGCTGGTGAGAGATAGGAGCCTGGCACTAAGTGGCCTCCTGTGAGCATCCAGCTGGTGAGTGGCAGTTATTGGACAGAAACTCACAGAATTTGCTCTGAACTGTTTTTTATTCCAGGCCACTCTAAAGGTCTGCAGTGCATGGGTGCAAGAGGGGACAGCAGTGCTGTTGCTCATCTGTGGCCCAGTGCGTTGCTCACTGAAGGTGCTTAATTAGCCAATCAGGGCTGGGTAGGGAGCAGAGGAGCTAACCTGGGTCAAAGACCCAGAGGCTTTCTGCTCCAGTCAGAGCTGTCCTCAAGGGCTGCATCCCAGGGAAATCTTAACCCTCTGGGCTTCTTCCTGCCAACATGGCAGGTGGAGGCGGCACAGAAAGAGCTGGCTTGGGAGCCAGCATGACCTGGGCTCACCATCAGCTGCCACTCAGAGGACTCCTATCTCAGAGCTGCAGTCCCACAGGTCAAATGTGATTGATGCTGAGGATCAGGGACGTGTGTGAAACGTGTAGCTCAGGCCTGGAGCATAGTAGGAAGTAGGAACTTGGCAAATACTCTTTAACTGGTGTAGTCACTTCATGTGGTAGTTGCTTTATGCAAATCAGGCTGCTTTATGGAGATGAATGTAGAGAATTCCAAATTCCTTTTTTTTTTTTTTTTTTTGAGACAAGGTTTCACTGTGTAGTTCAGGTTGGTCTTGAACACACTATGTAGCCCAGGCTCACCTCAAACTCACTGTGATTCACCTGGCTTTACCTCTTCAGTGCTGGAATTACAGGCGTGCACCACCACACCCAGTACAGAGAATTCCAAATTGTTATGGATACCATTCCTGTCAGGGGTCCTATGTAGTCCTATATAGTCTCAGACTTGTTCTGCCATGCAGTGGGCATGGTAAAGTTGCTCTTGGGGAATTTTGGAGGGTATCATGGTTCTGCCAGTTCTGCCATCTGACCAGAGGTCATGCCCAGAGCCCAGAGCTTCAACTCACCTTGCCCAGCTCAAAGTGGTAGGGGTGGAAGACACGCAAGTACTTGACGGGGATCTCATAAGACAAGAGCTCCTCTTTCTTTGTGTTGTCCAGCACCTTGAGGATCACATCTAGAAAGAGGAAAGGATCACAGGGTCAGGGAAGGGCCAGGCATCTTCCCTCCCAGCAAGGAGAGGTGGTGAGAGGTGAGATACATTGCTGAGCACAGGGAGCAGAGGCTATGTACAGGAATCGGGGCATTTATACTGTGTGGACACACATATGTACTGCCCAAGTCCCTGAACAGAGCAAGGTTCCATGGCAAGTGTGGTTAGGACCCCAAATGTGATTTTTCTCCTGTAGTCAAGAGACCCCTGCGGCCCAGGGGTGCAACACAGCTGAGCCCAGCCCCTGGGGGGCGATAGGAACATGCCCACCCAGACACACAGGCAAGCAGGGACAGATCTCTTCCATTGGTCGCAAACACTCTCACCAGCTTCTCAGGCAGGATTGGAAGGATTATCTTCCCATGTTACAGGTGGGAAGACTGAGGTTCAGTCAGGAAAAGTGATCTGCCCAAGAAATCCTCCAATGCAGCTGTCAACCATGGCCTGCTCCAAAACTAGTCTCAATGCCAGGAATAACAGTTTCCCAAAAGACCACCTTTTGCCATTCAGTGGCATGAACGTTAAGGTGAACTCCAGTGTTCTGGACATAATCATGTAGTTCCACTTAGTGAGTACCTGTTCTGTGCCAGCCATGGGGCTGGCATTCTTTAGCCATACCCATTAGGGTGGGTGTCACTGTCTCTGTTTTTGTGATACGGGCATAGAGCACAGAGGGGTTATAAAACTGGGCTGACACCACACAGCACAGAAATGGATGATGGGAGAGGCTGGGTTTGGTGACCTTTGCGGCAACTTCCATTCTTGAAAAATCTGACTTGAGGAGGAAGAGATGGGGAAGGAGAAAAGGAAAGATGGATAGGGGAGGGTGGAAGACGGAGGGAGACAGAGGAAAGAGGAGGACAAAGATCTAGAGGAGGAAGAGGAAGGAGGTGGGGAACGGGGCATGTGCCTGCGGGAGACCCTTGGGAACCCCTCTGCAGAGCACCACGTTTCAGCACCAGGGACAGCTGCTGACCTGGAGGCCTGCTGACCAGAAGTGTAGGGCTGAACCCAAGTCTGGCAGCAGCTGAGCCCCCTGGAGCTGATGAGCCATTTGGAGGTGGGGGTGGGGAAGGAAGTGGGGGACTTTACTAACATTCTTCCTCTCTCGCTTCCCCACAGCCACCCTGAACTCAGAGAGCGGGGAAGGTACTTGCAAGAGCCGGCTACGGGGTCCACGCTCAGAGGGAAGAGTGGAAAGGGGCACAAAAGGTCTTGAGATTAACTTTAAGAAAGCAGAGTAAGGCAAAGGATTTGAATACAGCAGACCTGGGCTTTAGGGCCAAGACTAATGTGCCCTGTGACACTTCACTCTCTGAACCTCATGTACCTGCTTTGCAAAATGTTAATACTTCAAGCAACCAAACCAAAGAAGAAAAAAAAAACCCTGACTCCATCCTAGGAATGTTGGGGGAGGAGAGTGTGTTTCAATCTATTAAATTCTGTGATGTGTTCCTGTGTCTGTCACCACTTCCCTCTTTGTTGGTAATCCGCAGCTCTCCATACACTCACCCAGCCCTGAGCAGACACAAGAAAACCAGCTGGGGTCCAGTGCTCCAGGCCAAGGCTCCAGTAGCTGTGAGGCTGTGGCTGTGCAGATCCACACACCACGGGCCCAGGCCAAATCTGATTGGGATTTGCTAAGGCCAAGCAGGGGGGCACTGCCCAGCGCTCCCCCAACCCCCAGCAGTGAGCTGTGACAGGGGGACGATGGCCACCCCGCCTGCTCCTGTCTGCACGCTGCACACACGCTTCATCAGCTTCTTCTCTGGGCATTGTGCCCTTCCGGCCCCCTGCCGCTCCCTTTGTGCAGCCAGCAAGCCCTTTCTGCTGCTGCCTGCTTTGGCCCTGACCCAGGGTCTGCAGCGCCCCTTTGCTTTTCATTAACACATCCTCACTCTACCTCCCACCCGCCCCCGCCTCTTGGCCTGGCCTCTAACTCCCCACCCCCTCCACGGACGTCACCACAGCAACTGGTTCCCACCAGTTTTCAACAAGCTACACGGATCTGCAGAGGTGTCTGCCAATAGCCCCTGCCTGCCCACGTGGCCTCCCAATGCTTCCGCCCCTCCCACAGTTGTCCGGTCCTCTCTGTGCTGCACAGATGGGCCCTTGGGGCTACTGACTACATCCCATCCTCTTCCCCTCACCCCAGATGTCTACAGCCCAGGCTGGGACCTAGATCAGGTCTGTGCTTCCCAGCTCCTAACTTCCTGCATGCACACACACTCATACATGCTTGTACAATGTCACATGCACACCACCATCCAGATACCAGTGCATCCATGCACACACAGAACACAGAGCCGCAGCCAGACACACCTATGCACACATAGAAGACACATGGACATGTGTGCCTATCGGCACAGGGAAAGCATGCACCCACACATACAGTAATGCTCACATGAATGTGAGCTAGCATGCAGGCATTCACAAAGACACACACACACACACACACGTGCACATGCGCGCGCCCCTCCATGAAATCCTATATCAGTTTGTCCTCCTCTTTTGTATCTCCTCAAACCATCTCCACAGCCCCACCTGTCCCTTTACAGCGAGGAAAACCAATTCTCTGCCTTGACCCAGAACTGGACTCCTCCCCTTTACGGAGGCCCTCCTTCCTGTTCCCTCTCCCTCCCGGTTTCTGGCAGCTGGTTTGCTCTTTGTAAACAGAATAAGATGTTCTGACCCTACAAAATTCCAAAAAGAGAGGAGAAGCTTGGTGTTTTCTGGGAGCACACCCGCAGGAAGACAGCTGGGGTGGTTCTCACTAGATGAGACCAGGGACCTGTCTGGCACCTCTGGTTTGGGCTGCCAGTGCCAGAGGCAGTACCCTACAGCAGCCCTGGCACCAGCCAGGCAGTCCTCCTAGGTGCCAGCCTCGTCTCTTCCCCGAGAGTGGACGCCGATTGGCCCATGGTGTGGAACACAATAGTGTGCATCCAGAAGGTACTGGATGCTCCTACTGAGACCCCAGAGATCTAAGCGAGGATTTTAGGAAAATTAAGAAACCACAACTGTGCATGGTGGTGCATGCCCACTTAGGAGGCTGAGGCGTGGAAGATGGAAAGTTCAAGGCCAATCCAGGCAATTTATGGAGACTGTTTAGAAATAAAATATTTAAAAAGGGTATGTTCTATCCCCATTACTAAAACAAAGCAGGACAACCCACCAAGACTCAAAGGAAGCAACTAGAACCCTAAGTTGCTGGTGAGAAGACACAGTGCTAAGCTCTGGGCCCTCTGCTTTCTGAGAATTTGTTCTTCAGCCAGTTATCAAATCCGCTGAAGCAGAGTCCTCCTCTGTGCAGTGGGGCACCATGGCTCCTCCTGAGAGGTGGTGGTACCAATGACAAATGCAGAGGACATACCAGGAAGCCATAAAGTGCCATTTCAGGGGAGACGGCAGTAATAACAACCATGAAAATAATAACATCGGCCGTAAAAACAGATAAGCATGCATTGTCTGGCAAATTCATTTATGTGGAACAAGTCATTTTTGGAGCAGGCTGGAGACATGAGGCGTGACGGTATTATGATTTGTTTTGTGAGTGCTTTTAACTGTACCGGGGGTGGGGGTGGGGGTGGGGGTGGGGGTGGAGGGTGTTCAGGTGGCTTCTGGCTGAGCAGAGAGGGAGGCTGCTAGTGCCTTGCATGGCTGGCTGGTTCTGGTTGCAGCCCCTGGCTCACACACACCAGCCCCCTAGCCCCAGCCTCACCTTCTTGCCCCGCCTCCTCTGCAGGTATTTCCACTTGTACTGTGTCTCCCCAGATGGGGTTCCGGGTGGGCTCTGAGGTCACAGAGGTGACCGCCTTGGATTTCTGCTTGTTTTCTTCCTCAGTTTTGGTTTTCCTAGGGACGGAGGGGCAGGGTGAGTGGGAGGAGGCGTCTTGCCTACTCCACCATCCATAAACACGAGTGACACTCATGTCATCCCTGGCCCAGGAGACACCAGGCCTCTTCCTTTGGCTGTCCTGCCTGCCTGGTGACCACACTGTCTTTCTGGTCACAGATGAGGTTTTGTTGACCCAAGTCCAGGGTGGGGGTGGGCAGACGCCATGCCTGTCTGACACCCTGCCCTTTACTGGGGTGGGGGGGCGCTCCCAGCAAATCCCTGTATGTGTGGACCCCCTCCTGACCTGGCCCCTCCTCCAGGCTTGGTTTAGGGGAGGAAGCTCCTGACAGCAGGGATGGATGAATTTGTGATGCCCACTCAGCCGGCTGTGCATGCCTCTTGGTTCAATTCCCTGAGCATCTGTCCCAGATTCCCAGACTGGCCCAGCTGCTCCAGCTGGGACCCTTTCAGTGAAGAACACTGCTCTCCTGTGGTGCCTACTGGGTGCTGGGCCCCTGACTGAGCACTCACAGCTGGGCATAGGGGCAGAAGTGAGTACTCACAGGTGAGGTGAGAGTTTGGCCCACTACACCCCTGTACAGCCTATAGGAACCTGGGGTGTGTGCCCTGAAGTTCAGAGCCACCAGGCAGCTCAGTGCAAATTAATACTGCTCACGTTGCAGTATATCAGGCTGTGAGCAGTGCTACTACCTAACCTGGAATCACCCTGGCACACTGGCAAATGAGCTGTGCATTCATGGTAACTGGGTGGGAAGCAGGGACAATATCGCCACCAGCCCTTAGCCTAACCCAAAAGCCTCAAACCAAGTGTAATATGGACCAGTCAGCTTAAAAACCCATATGCAATCTGCCCAGTGTCTTAGCAACACCAGCTTGTGGTTCTTCCCTCTCAGCCCAGCAGTGCCCCTCCTCTGGGAAGTCTTCTGGGATGCCCTGGGCCTCATCACTGCCTCAGACTTCAGTGACCCTGCAGCCTGACTCTTGTGGGCTTGCTCCTAACAACTCTCTGGAGAGTCCCATCACCAGTCCCTGGGGTAGAGGTAGATCCCCTGCTCTGCTTTGACTGATGGAGAGGCTGGGTGACGGGATGATTCTATGAGCGTCCTGCAGTCACAGTACCTGGGTTCCATGTCCTGCTCTGCCCCCACCAGCTCTGTGACTCTAGGCTAGGTGCACAGCTTCCTGGAGCACTGGTTCCTTCATCTGGAAAATGGGGTGGCCATGGTACCCATCCTGCTGGGTTATGGTGGGAACGAAATGAACTAACACACGTAGTGGCTGGCACATCAGTAAGCACAGGGAATATTATTAATAATTATTATTAACATGTAAGTATAAATGAATCCCTTGCTATTAGCCCATAGTCTGAAGATCTTGGCCTCAGTGGCCTTCCCATGGTCAGCACCTTCGCCCTTGGCCTGGTTTCTTCTTAGGATGACCCCCATTCTGGGTCTAGGAATGGGGGTCTCCAGATGCCATGGCTGAAGTATGGACCGTGGGCCCTGGAGTTAGAGGCTGAATTTTCAGCTGTGTGGGTCCTGGCACCTGCTCCTGTGGCCCAGAGGCAGAAGTGAGAGCTCACAGGTGAGGTGGGAGTTTGGCCCTCTACACCCCTGTACAGCCTACAGGAACCTGGGGTATGTGCCTCTGCTGGTTTCTTCCTCAGTTGTGGTTTTCCTAGGGACGGAGGGGCAGGGTGAGTGGGAGGAGGCGTCTTGCCTACTCCACCATCCATAAATTCGAGTGACACTCGTGTCATCCCTGGCCCAGGAGACACCAGGCCTCTTCCTTCGGCTGTCCTGCCTGCCTGGTGACCACACTGTCTTTCTGGCCACAGCTGAGGTTTTGCCCTGGCTGAGCCTCAGCTCCTCCCCTGTAGGAGGCTGGTTGTGACCATCACCACAAGGAAAGAAAACCTGCCGCTCCTAGAAGATGGCTGGCCCATCTGTGTGAGCCCCCTGGGTGGTACAAGTCAACTGGGGCTTTCTCCAACGGGAAGAAGGCAAGCACTGAAGGGCTAGGGTTGAAGGGGTGCATCTCCCAGAGAGTCTGAGCCCCTGGACCCATGCCTCCAGGCTCTGCAGACCTAAGTGTGTTCCTGATGCCTGCAGATGGCCATGTGGGCCAGCGGTGGGGGCTGTGAACCTAGAGAGGGGACTGCGTGACACCTGGCAGGGCATCAGCACCCAGCCCACACATCTGCCCTGCTGACCCTTCCTCCTGGTTCTGTGACTTTGACTGAGGGTGCAGTACACACCCTCCTCATGCCAGCCTGAGCCAAGTCAGTAGCCTCAGAGCTCTCAGGGGTCCCCTCCTGCCAAACCTACCACTCTGCCCTTGCGGTGGCAGTACACTGTGATAAAGCCTTGGCCCCCTTGCCAGGGACCTGCATGTGGCAGCAGCAGACAGGTAGAAGTGGACAGCAGGAGGAAGGCAACCATCTACGGCCCAAATGTCTCAAAACCTGTTTGTGCGTGGGCTCGTCTTGGTGGGATCTTCAAGTGGCTCTGTGTGCCCAGAGAAGACAGTACCCAAGGCGTGAGGCCACAGCAGTGCAGGGAGAGGACTGGGGCTGGGCTGGACCCTGAGTGGTAGTACTTGCTAGCCCATCTCTGCCCTTCTGATGTCTGTGCCCCTGTGCCTTCCCCTTCTCCATGACTCTGCGTGTGTGTGTGTGTGTGTGTGTGTGTGTGTGTGAGTGTGTGTGTGTGTGTCTGGGCTGGTGGGCTGAATTCCACATGCTAACAGGGAAAGAGCTATGGGTCCAGGCCAAAGACTAATTCCCTCAGGCCTGTGAAGAGTTAAGTTTTCGCCTTCCTGGCCCTGGGTGAGGGAGATGGAGGTGGGAAGGGGAGGGGGGGGAGGCTTTTAGCAGGTGGAGGAAGCTGTTAGGGCAATGGCTTTTCCTGGCACTGCTGACTCCTCTGGGCCTCGATGAGATTCTAGCAACTAGAGAGCAAGGGGGCCTCTGATTGCTCACAGAATAGGCAGGGGACCTAGCCAGCCCCCCCCCCCCATTGCCAGCTGAGAATGGGGCTGAGTTCTATTCCCCCCTCCAGGGCCTGTCCAACACCCCATCCCTGAAGACTGTCTGCAAGGACAGAGACGCCCCATCTCTGCCCCCGGAAGCTCTGCCCTGGCTCTGCAGCCTGGCGCCAGGCAGGCAGGGGCAGGAGGTGCTGACGGTGGTGCCTGCTGTCTTGGGCTCAGACTTAATCCAGCCACAGCAGGCTGGGACTGAGGGTGGCGTCAGAGGCAGGGTGTGGGTATCCTGGGCTGCAGCTGTTGGCTGCTGGAGAATGTAACCCCAGGGTGTGTGTGTATGTGTGTGTGTGTGTGTGTGTGTGTGTGTGTGTGTTTGACAAATGCCAGGCCTAAGCCTCTGGTCCCTGGGGCCCCACCCCAGCAGGATAGAAGGGCTGGGCCCAAGCAAAGCTGGGAGTGAGAAGGAAGAGGACTCCGCTCGCTTCTGTAGAGTCACAGCTCAGAGAAAGTGGGTTGTCTGGTTCCCTGGGGCGATGGCTGTGGATGGAGGAAAGGCACAGAACTTGCATTCCTCCAGATGCAGCTTACCACTGAGGCCCCCACAGCAAGGTTCCCAAGGACGGTGGCTGATCCCACTGGTTCTGAGTCTTTGGAGGGCCCACTTATGGCATGAGCTGGGCATTACTCTAAGCAAAGCAGTGGGCTCTCATCCTGGGTTCTATTTATTAATTGAACTCTAATGAACCATCACTAATTGCTGATGGTGTTACAAGCCTGCAAGGGGGCCTCAATTTACAGACTAGCTGGCTCAGGATTGAGCAAGTATAAGCTGAGAAGTCAGCATTTATGGTCAGTCCAGTCCCATCTGCAGGGGCTAGGGCCCCTGCTTGGCAGGGAGGAGGACTGCTCTGGAAATAGGAAAGGGCACATTCCATGGAGTTCTGAGATTCCAAGGATTTCAGATTCTAAGGAATTCTCTGGTCCAGACAAAGGTCTCTGAAAAACAAGACTGCTTTCCCCTACCCACATTGCATCTGGGTCATCCAGATGTTCCCAGGGGCACCCCTTCCTGGGAGCATGAACCCCTAGCTGCCTCTCAGTACTCAGGGAGCTAGGTGAGGCAGAGGAGCCTCCCCAGGTGGCCTGGGAGAGAACTCTGCAAAGTGAGACTCAAGGCCCCATTTGTTGGGGGGCTTTTTGTCAAATTTACCTTTTCTTGGAAGGGGATTTTCTTGTTTTCCAAAGATACTTCTTTCTCTATCAGAGGCTGAGACAGTGCAGAGCTTTGCCCTGGTCTATCCTGTGTCACAGCTGGCGAATGTCCCAGAGCAAGAGGGAGGAGGGACCCCTGGGGGTCAACGCTGAAGCCCACCGGGTGGAGTGACAGTGCCCTCATGAGAGAAGGCCTGGGTGAGACAACATGGAGAGTCTGGCTGTGACTTGGGTCCTCTCAAGTCATCTGTCATTCTGAACACCCACTCCCCCAAATGCCTTCTTTCTCCGGCTTGGCTACCTGGGAAGTCGGTGAGTGACAGGGGAAGGAAAGGGTCTCGCTCACCTACCCTGCCCTCCCAGGCCTGGCTCCTTGGTCCTCATCTTCCCCATCATAACACCCATAGCTTCTCCCAGTTCCCAGGCCAGTCATGTTAGTGCCTGGGCTCCTAGCCATGGGTTCAAGCTCTGCTATTACCCATGGGAGGCTTATCCCTTAGACATCCTTGAGCTCAGCTCCTTCCTGGTCAGGATGCATTGTGCATCTCACAGGCTCCTCATGGACAGCAGAGGCCAGAGGACAGGACAAGAAATTCAACTGGGGCAGGCTGAGCCTCAGGGAGACACACACTGGAAGGGAGTCCTTGGGGCCTGGACAGATTGGGGCCTTCAGGTGTGGGTAGAAGGGAACCCGGGGGAGGGAAATCCAGGGAAAGTGAAGATGCAGAGGACAGGCAGGGGTGAGGGACAATGCTGCCAGGCCTGGGGAGGAAAACGATCCCATAGACAGTGACCTGAGGCAGGGGAGGGAATCAGCAGAGGCTGTTCTGGAAGTGAGAAGAGGGGTCCTCCAGCAGGGGACATGCCAGCCAGGTGTGGTGCCACATGCCCATTATCCCATCACTTGGGAGGCTGAGGCAGGAGGATTGTGAGTTCAAGACCAGTTTGGACTATATAGTGAGACTTTATCTCAAAACTTTAAACAGGAGGAGGAAGAGACGTCATGGTTTATATGAAGAATGTCTCCCAAAGGCCCCGAGTACTCATCGGCAGGGCTTTTGGATGGTGATCTAAACACGGGGTGATGTTATATAGTTGACTTGTTGTTAAGGGTGGACGCACTGGAGGCGTGGCCTGGGAGGGTTTCTTAGCCTCTCTGGCTTCTGCCTTCTCTCTGCTTCCTGTCTAACCAGGCTATGAGCAGCTTTTCCTTCACCCGGACCCTTCCACCATGCCAGTCTGCCTTGAAGCCAACCAACTATGAGCTGAAATAACCTTCTCTCCTCCATGCTACGGAGGTTAGTACTGTGTCTCAGCCATGAGGACACAAGCCTAAGTGAACTAAGACACAGGCTTACTTGCATAAGTAGCGAGCGCAGACAGCCACGGAAGTTCTGAGGGAAAGACAGCAAGGGGACACTGCAGAGACCCCTAACTGAGCAGCGCTGTCTGGCCTGTACATAAAAACTGGTGGATTTCACACATAAATCTGGATTTTTGGCTTCTCTCAAAGAACAGAGAGTAGGCAAGCCAAGCTTACTTCCTCCAGGTTAGCAATTAGGAAGAGGAGCCAGGTGGTCTGGTTTGCCAATGTCTTCTACTCTGGGTGGCATCATGGGGAACACCAGGGCAGGAGAGCTGAACTGGGCCCCAGGTCCCAGCCCCTGCCTAGTGGCCTCTCTTGCCTTCACCACTTACTGGTCATGTGGCATCTGCCCCCAAAGCCCACAAGGGCCAGTCCAGGGAAGACGGAAGCCAGGCCAAGCCTAGAGGAGGACCAAGCTCCTGGAGGGCTGCTCTTGACATGTGGGGAGCAAAGAGGAAGGAGGACACCTGGCAGCTGCTCTGTGCATGCTCAGGAATAAGCAGCCTATGTAGAACACACCGGGGTGCTAGGAGGCCCAAGTCTGCCTTTACCAGGTACACTGGCTTCTCTTGGGCAGCTCTGTCCCCTGGGACTACCCCAGGAGTCCCATGCCTTGGGGGAGAGCTCATGCTTTAGGGTCTGACTGTGGGGTTCTGGCATGAGAAGACCTCGGGGTCCTGGGCCGAGGTCATAGGGGACATCTGGAAAGACTCCTTATAGGGCTGGGGATATAGCTCAGTGGAATAAGTGCTTGCCTGGCAAGCACAAGGTCCTGGGTTCGATCCCCAGTACCGCAAAAAAAAAAAAAGACTCCTTATAACCTAGGTCTAGCTGGGCATCTTAGTCCAGCCCTGCCTTAACCATGGATGCCAGCTGAGTTTACACTGTGGGCTGCAGGGAAGTTCTCACTGAACCAAAATGTGGAGGCTCTGACCTCTGAGAGGCCAAAGCCACAGGGAGTAGGGATGGGCAGGGAATCAGGCCACAGGGTAGGAGCCTGCAGAGCTGCTAGAGTCCCAGGCCTCACCCAGGATCTCCAAGCCTATCTCTTCCCCCGTCTGTGTCTTCCTATGACCCTATCTCTTCCCCCACCTGCATCTCTTTTGGCAGGACATCCTGCTTGGACAGAAGCAGCTTTGGCCTCTTCTGGAGGTAGTGGTCAGATGGAAAGGATCATCTCCATTTGTCCCACCCCACTGACCAACCATGTAATCCCTGATGGTCCCTTCAGTCCCCTGGGCCTGGAACTCCTGCTTGGTGAGGCCAGAATGTACAGAGACCTGGGCTCTGTGTGAGCTTAGAATGGGACAATGGGCAAAGGGGGGTGGCTTTACTCCTGAGCCTGTCCCATGAGTACTGTCACTTTTGTTAGTGCTACTGAACCTGGCTCTCCTATGGGTGAGATGAAGTTGCCTGTGAGTCATGCCAGCCTTTACCCTCTCTGCTCAGGTCCCTGCCTCTGGAGCAGTTGTCTAAGGTCACAGTCACACAGGGAGGACAGGGAGTCTGGATGGTGGTGGCGCTGCAGAGTGGTCTCTGGCAGTGTGGGTTAGTGCCCTAATGCCAACAGTCTCCTTCCAAGGGGGGAAGGTGCTGCATGAAAGAGTAATCCAGGCAATGAGGTAGCAAGAACCTCCAGAGTCTGAAACTTCTGGAGTCCCTGGATACAGACTGGTTCTGTGAACATGGGCAATCATGGAAATGTTCCCAGCTTCAGGAATCTCATCTGTAAAATGGGAACAATATTACATCTAGCTCATAGGACTTGGTGACAATGAAAGTACATGAAACACACACACACATACACACACACACACACACACACACACACACACACACACACACACTCCACACTCCTCTGGAGCATTTGTCAGCTCTCTATATGGAAGGCACTTCTTTAATCTCTCTTCCCAGGACCTCCAACAATTGTCTGCTTTTAGTATCTTTTCCATGAGTCACCAGGGGTCAGGGCTCAGCATGTGACCAAGTTCAGGGCCCATGTAAAGCCAGGGCAGGGATCCACAGATCCTCTGAGCATGGCTCTGCCTAGCCCTGGCTGGGCCTCCCCTGTGCCCTGCTGAGGCCAGTTGCTGCATGCATGGAAGAGCCTCCCTCTGGGCACTGGCTCCCTCCGCACTCATTAGCCCTGGGCAGCAGGCAGCCAGAGCAGTGGCTGCCAACCCTGGCAGCCTTCTCCTGCCCTGGGCCAAGAGACAGAACTACAGGCTGCTTCCTGACCAGTGCCTCCCTCTCTTGTGCCCAGCCTGCCCACTGGGGCACCCCACCTCCATCCTGTCTGTCAGTGCCAGTTCCTGGTCCCTGCTGTGCTCTGACTGGCAGGTCTGTCTCTGCCAAGTGGGGAGGCAGGTGCTGGACACTGGGCAGACCCCACGGTCTTAAACCAGGCTGTAACCAGTCAGTGGAGACCCTGGGACTGAGTGCTGGCCCAGCAGGCGTGGGCATGGCATCTCTCTTGGGTAGCACAGCACAGCTGGGTTCTAAAGAGCTGAGATAATGACCCAGGCCAGAGCATAAGCACCACACAGGCCTGTACCATAGTGGACATATGGGGGAAATGAGGCTCAGAGAGGGGCAGGGGCTGGCTGGAATTCAGAGCAGGAGTCAGGGGCTTCTGGATCCCAGTCTAACCTCTGCCTCCCACCCTTGGCTTTTTCCTGTTCAGTCTCAAATGCCCACTGCGGGCTGGGGGTATAGCTCAGTGGAACAAGTGCCTGCTTGGCAAGTGCAGGGTCCTGAGTTCAACCCCTGGTTGTGCCAAAAATAAATAAATAAGTAATCAAATGCCCACTGCAGGCATTGGCAAGGCACTTCTCTCTCTCCCA
The DNA here is from genome assembly GCA_004027595.1 of Dinomys branickii. Classification (NCBI taxonomy): domain Eukaryota; kingdom Metazoa; phylum Chordata; class Mammalia; order Rodentia; family Dinomyidae; genus Dinomys; species Dinomys branickii. The sequence goes on along the minus strand of PVLD010005501.1, from coordinate 22,615 downwards.
TCACGCTTTGCACCTACTGCATCTCCTGCTGCCCGGCTCTCCTGTCTCTGTAGCCCTGCAAAGCCTATTCCCCTGGAGGCAGCCAAGCACTGAGGGGTGAGGTAACTCTCCCAAAGTGACACAGTGAGCTAGACACATGACTGCATCAATGCATTCAGCAATGACTTATTGCCAGCTTCCTATCTTCCCACTTTTGTGATTCCTAATGGGGATGTAATAGTGAGCAAAGTGGAACTGGTGGTTGCTCATGGAAAGCATGGGACTGTGAGATCGGGGGGGGGGGCTTCATGGAGGAGGTGGTGATGGCAGGGAGAGCTGAAGAGGGGACCATATTATGCTCTGGTGAGGGGAATGCAAAGGCTTGGGGTGGGAGAGGACAGAGCTGCCCAGAGAACTGAGAGATGCCCCATATGGCTAGAGCAGAGAGGGAAGTTGGGGGGAGCAGCAAGCCCCAACCGCTCTGGGCCTGGAATCTTCCTTACCCTGGAGGCTGTCTTCAGAGGGGGTGGGTGTAGACAGACCAAGAGCAGCTGGGAAAACAGCGCAGTGGGCGGAGGAGCTGGTGGAGAGAAGCAGCCCACTCCGGGAGGCAAGAGGGACAGCGGCGCCCTGGTGATAGATTGGATGGGGCGCAAAAGAACTGGCTCCAGGATGAAGAGAGGGTAAAGAGTGGGTGGGGGGGAACCTGAGGCAGGCGCAGTTAGTGCTGGAGAAGAGAGGCATGGCTGGGGAGGGAAATAAGAGTGAGAATATGAAGGTCAGAAGAGAGTGAGTGGCACAGGGGCAATGCCAGTGCAAGATGACATAGGACGCGGAGCCAGCTGAGCACTCTGGCGGCTGGGAACCCCAGAGAAAGTTGTTCCCATGGGGAAGTGGAGTCCGACTGGGTGCAGAGCAGTGGCTTTGACAGACACAGGCAGGGTTAAGACTGTGCCCAGGGTTGCTGTGTAACTAGAGGATGCACCCCATGACCACACGAGCTCAGACCAGTGCCACAGAGGGGTGGAGTGGCTACACCCCACAAAAACCAGGCCCCAGCTTTAGGCCTGCAGCCTCTTTCAGTCCCTGCTAATGCACCGATGAAAGACTTTGGGGCACTCTCAGCCTGGACTTCCCTCCTCACCAGCACCCTAACTGTTGGCCCACCTGGCGGGGAGGTGATAAAGCCCATCTCAGGCTGGGACAACACAGGATGGCAGAGAGCAGGGAGTCAAACCAGGAAACTACACATACAGCGCCAAAAAGCAGGGCCGCAGAGAGGTGGGGAAATGCTTAGAGAGACTGTGAAATGTTGTACCTTTTTTCCAGCTTCAATGAGGTATGATTGGCACTTATATTTTAAAATGCACACTGCATCTATTCTGGATTACTCCACACGGTCAGGACAGTGAACACAACCCTCACTGTCACAGTGACTCTTTCTGTGTGTGTCAGAGGGGACACGTAAGTTAGCCCTCATCAAATCTTGTGGACACAACGGTGGTATCAACTACAGTCACCATGCTGCACATGAGAACCCCCAAACTTACTCATTTCTCCCTAGAAATTCATACCCTTTGACCAATCTCTCCCCATTTCCCCATCCTCCAGCCCTGGGCAACTACCTTTCTCCTCTCTGCTTCTATGGGTTCCACAACAGTTGCACATTAAGGGAGATCATGCACTATTTTGTCTTTTTGTGTCTGGCTTATTTCATGGAACAGAATGTCTTTCAACTTATGCATGTTGTCACAAGTGGCAAGATTATTTTATTTATTTGAATTTCTTTTTTTTTTTGCAGCACTGGGAATTGAACCTAGGCCCTTAGCACTGAACTACATACACTGACAGCTTATTTATTTATTTATTTATTTGTTTATTTATCTATTTAGAGACAGGGTCTCACTGAATTAGCCAGCCTAAACTTAAACTTTTAATCCTCCTGCCTCAGCCTCCCAGAGTTACAGGGTTATGTGGACTTGTAATCATGCCCAGCTAACATTTTAGTCACGGCTTAAATCTCTCTCTCTCTCTCTCTGTGTCTCTGTCTCTGTCTTTGCATCATCTACATCTATCTCACATTTTCCTTATCCACCCATTGGTGGATGGACGGAGACAGGATGATTCCATGCCTTGGCTATTGTGAATAATACGGTAATGAACATAGGGAGGCAGATAGTCCTCAAGACACGAATTTCATTTCGTTTGGCTCGACACCCAACAATGGGATGGATGGATCATAGTGTAGTTTTAGTTTTTTGAGAAACCACCATCCCATTTTGCAGCACACCTGTACCAGTCTACACCCCTGGCAGCAGTGGCAGCAGGCAGGATTCCCTTTACCCGTGTGTTCTCGCCAGCAAACCAACAAATGCTGCCACTGTTTTTGATACCAGCTCTCCTACTGGGTGTGAGCTATTATCTCTTCCTGCTTTCATTTGCTTCTCCTGATGATGAATGATGTGAGTGGTTTTTCATATAGCTCTTAGCCATTTCTATCTTGTTTTGAAAAATAATCTACTTAGGTTCTTTTGCCCATTTCTTAACCGGGTTTTTCTGCCATTGAGTTATGTAAGTTCTTCCTATATTTAACCCCTTATCTAACTCCACATAACTCCTTATATAATTTGCATGTATCCTCCCCCTAAGTTGCTTTTCCACTTCATTAAGTGTTGTCTCTGCTCGGTAGATCTTTTTTGTTACAGCTCTACTTTTTATTCTTGTTTCTAGGCTTCTACTTTTGTGCCCAATCCAAAGAAATCATTGCCAAGACCAAAGTAAGGAACTTCTCCCACCCTATTTTCTTCTAGGAGTTTGACAGTCTTGGGTTTTATGTTTAAGTATTTATGCATTTTTAAAAAGCATTGAAATACTGTTAAGAAAGTGGAAATTTTACTGGGCTTTCTCCTGCTTGCTAGCTGCTTTGTCGCTGTGCATTGTAATAAAATACAGAGGGCATCAAATTCTTTCCAGAGCCTGGAGCGTGTAGAGGTCCTTTCTTCCCTCTGGGCTTCCCACCTGCCTGGGGCTGGGGAGCCCTAAAAGACACCTTCAGGTACTGGCAGCTGGGCCCCTCTTGGAAGCCCTCCCTTCTCTCATTTGCATCTCATTAGCACCACCTGGAGCTGGTGGCCCTGGGACACAGTCTGCAGCCTGGACCAGGCCTGTTCTCAGCTTTATGCTCGGCCTCCCACCCGCCCCATCCCACATGCCACCAGGAGGGTGCAGACAGACTGGGGCTTGCCCAGCTTTCCATACCCCCACCCTGGCTCCGTCGCTTAGGCTCCCAGCAGCACGTTCCCATGGCAACAGGGTGATGGTGCAGGGTTGTAATGCCTGCTGAGGAGCAACGGGGCCACTGTGATCTCCACCCCTCCACCACGCAGGCTGGATTGTTGACAAGCAGGGCCTCAATCTCCCGAGATGATCAGGGATAATTGGTTTATGGAAATAGTGGAGGGGCGCTGGCCCACAAGCTCCCAGCTAGGAGCCAGCCAGCCTCTGCTCCCTGCCACCTGTCCCTCCCTCTCCATGAGGGTGGAGTTGGGGGAGGGGAGGGCTGAGGAGCCAGGCTGTGCACATGAGGCTGTGTCACCTGTTGGTCCTCAGCACAGCATCTCTCCCTCTTCCCCAGGGTCATCCTAACCCCTTGGACCTTGGCTCCAAGTCTGGGCTTAGGCCAAGGCTGGGAGTGCTGTTGGAGAAATGGAGGATGAGCTTCAGGACCCTGAGGGTGCTGCTGTTCCAGGACAGAAGAGGAGCATATAAACCATATTTCTGTAAAGTCAGGCTAGTGCTGCCACTGCTGTGGGACTCCAGAGGAGCCAGTGCTCAACCCTGGGGGCTGCCTAGAGGAGAGGGAGTCCTGGGAAAGGCTTTGGGGATGCCGGAGTGGGAGCAGGCACTGCCCAAAGGCAGGAGCTGAATGATGCTCGCCTGGAGGAGGCAGGGAGCCTGGTGGGGATTAGAGTTTGTGAGGGGAACAGGTCCTGCAGGGCTTTATAGTAAAGGCTGAGCCAGGCTGGCTGGCACAGGGATGTCGCCTCTGGAGGCTGTGAGATGGGCAGCAGACATGGTGTGGAGGCCTCGGGTACCTGCTGGCTGCTGGGGCTTTGGGGAGGAGTCATGAAAGGACCAGGAGCCCTGAGATGGAAAGGACTGGGGAGAGGTGAGGTCTCTCCAGCCACTTGGGCATGGTAGGATAGGGCACCCAGAGGCCAAGAGAGGGGACCCCAAGTCTTCTTTCTGACCATCACCGCCACTGAGCCCACCCTAGGCCTCTGCAACCTTGGCCAAGCCCTGTCCAGACACTTGTAGGATCCAAAGGTGGCTCTGTGGGCCCCTTGGTACCTTTCCTCCCCATCTGCAGAGCCACAGCCCCTGTATGACTTCTCTGATTGCCACAGTGTAGATGCTGAACCTCCGAGGACCCTTTCCAAATACCCATCCCTTGGTTTCTGCTCACAATGCCGACACCTGTGAGTGCCCTGCCCCCTCCCGTGTCGCCTCCCCCACTACTTACACCACCACGTAGGGACACGGCTCTGAGCCATCTGCGCATGCTGGGAGGTTGGTAGCCCCATGCAGAGTGAGTGTGATGGTCTCCTTATTGGAGGGAGACAGGTGGCTGATATCAGGCGGTATGATCTGGGGGATGTTCAGGGTGTCCTCCAGGCCCTCAGTGACCTGCAGGGAGAGCTGGGGCTGAGTGGCCTCTTCCTCTAACCTCTATCCCCTCTGCACAACTCCTCTTCAAGTCTCCACCACTTCAGCCACATACTACAGGACAGTCAACCTTGAAGCTACTCTCTCCCTGCCTCTGTCCCACACCCCGTGTGTCCCTCAGTGCTTTCCTCCCTCTCCCCAGCCCTGGTTATGTCCCCTCCTGCAGCAGGAGACAGAGCATCTCACCTCTGAGCCCCATGCCTCACTACTTCTCATGTCCTAGTGGTTGGTCACCGTCACCATGGGTCTGTCATGTGCACAGCACTTTCCAGTTTACAAAGCATATCCTCATCCATGAACTCTCAGAGTACTGGTGGAGACAATGATTGTGTCTGTCTGAGATGTCCATGCACCTTCTACCTAGAAGATCTGTACAGGAGGAAGTGGGGTCCTGGTCCCCTCCCAGTGCTGCCTGGCTCCTGACTCCACTCCTGGCCTGGAGCGGCCCATGCAAGACCTGCCCTGGCAGGAGGCTGCCTGCTGTTTGCCCTTCGGGTGTGATGAACTGATGGGGGCCACAGTGCTCCTAGGGCTGCAAATGGTCAGCTATTGATGGGCACCATCAGGACTGCTGGGTCCCTTGCTGTCTCTTCCCACCATGGGACTTGAGCTGCTGTGCTCTGAGAGTGAGTTTCCCCAGTGGAACCTGAGGGCTTGGAGCAGCCTGTCGGGACCCGCCCTCTCCCGGCTTGCACTGGGGATCTGGGCACAGTGCCCTCTCCTGGCTCTGGTAAGCCTTGGGCCCAGGGAAGACAAAGACGAAGCACTGAGGCTCTCTGCTTAGCCCTGAGGACCTCCAGAGATGTGACCTCCTTCAGTTCTCAGGGAAGAGCGTGGGGAGATCTCCCAGGAGCCACGTGCCCACCCACCCCCCCGCAGCTTCTGCGGGGTTTCTTGGCAACCCAGAGCTGACACCCTGAAGGCCACACCTTGACTCCTCTCTGACATCTCTTCCCGCTGTCTGCCCCACTTGGTGATGGCCACTTTACTCTTCTGGTCACTCTAGGCCCAAACTTTGGAGTTTCTGATTGTTCTCTCTTCTCCTAGCTTCCTGTTGGGTCATCACTACTGCCTTCGAGGATTTGTCCTGCTTGATCCTCTGCCTGGACTGCTCTTTCCAGATGTCACTGGGAAGGAGGGGACTGTCATCCCTGTGGCTTACTGTGGCTTCCCCATGCAAGTCCTTGCCTAACAAGATGCCTCATTAGGAGGTGAGAACATGCCTCACCCCAGTCCCAGAGGGCTGTCACCATCTGCAGTAGTGTTGATGAGTGTCTCCTTCCCCATTCTTCTGTCAGGCCAGGTGGGAAGACAGAGGGAATCCCTGGTGTGGGACAGACACAGACCACGCCTCCCCTCTTAGTCTGACCACTTCCTTCTTAGCTTCCTACCACTCCAGATAGGTCAGTCTCCTAGTTTGGTGGTTGAGGACCAAGACTAACTAATAGCTGCAGGGCAAGAGATATAGGGCTCATCTAGCTCTGCCCTGCTCCCTTTGCCACCTCTCTGAGCCTCAGTTTCCCTTCCTGCCAAACCCGGACTCGTTCGTGAATCAGCCTTCCCAGCAGCAGGTGTGCCCATGGCTCTTGCAAGTGGCCTGGAGAGGGGACTTATCTCCCTCACCTCCTGGCCTTGAGTCTCTTCACTGCTGTGAGTGCGTGGGGCCTGTTGTGCGCTTTCCAGTTGCCATAAAGGTGAGGGCTCAGAGGTCATCCCTGGACCCTGGATGCCAGCCAGGCCTGTGCCACCACCCTCTCTACCTCAGTGGCTTTCTGTCTAGCACAGCCTTTCAGGAATGCAGTCTGAAGGGACAGTGTTGAGAGTGGCTTGCACTTCACTGAGATCCAAGGCCAGCTGGCAGGCTGGCACCTCGTGGTGAGGCCTGCAGGTCTGTGCCCACTGTCCCTGCTGGGCAGGCTGAGACAGAGCCAGGGAGGCCTAGGCCAAGGAGGAGGTTTGCGGTGGGGACTGTGGGCCAGGCTCTCAGCCTCTCTCCTCTCTACCTCCCCAGGCTTCCCTCAGAGGTTCTGCAACAAGACATTCTCCGCCTGTCCCGTACCCTGGCCAGCACTAAATGATGTACTAGTAATGACTAAATATGACTGATGGTGAACTCCCCCCAATCTCAGATTACACAAACCCAGCAGAAGGTGGGCTGAGCCCCAGGGGAGGAAGTTCACTTCCCCTGAAAGTGCCCCCTAGCTGGGTGTATAGCTGGGGCTCACAGTGGCTTCTCATGCCTGCTCTGGACTCTCCCACCCAAGGCTACTAGGGTCAGAACTCAGCAGGCCACTCTTCCAGGCCACACCACCCACAGATGGCACAAGCAGGTCAGCACTTAAGTCCGCTGGTGCCTAAATATAGCACCTGGCACCCTGCTGGACCTGGCACAGGGCAGGCTCAGAAGTTGCTAATTCTAGTGCCTTGCCCATTTGAACAGGTGGATTTGCTGTCAAAAAGCCAGGAGCAGCAGCAGCTACCCTAGAGGAGCCAGGATTGTCTGTCTGTTGCACAGAGCATTTGGAATTAGACTTCAGTGAGCTTGAGTTAGTGTGTGGCTGAGCAAGTAGGGCCAGCGCTGAGACTGGAACCAGAACCTGCTGCGATCCACAATCTTGAGGCTTTTACTCTGCCCTCGGCATGCATCTTTGGATGTGGGGCTCATTCTCCAGGCTACAATGTCTACCACACAGACTTGTAACCTGAGGATTCATTAGTAGTGGCAGAGTTTGTGGCATCTGGGGTGGGAGAGACCTCTTTGAAAGATGCCACAGAGCTGGCAGTGTGGCTCAGTGGTAGAGCATGTGCTTAGCATGCATAAGGCCCTGGTTTCCATCTCTAACATGGGAAAAAAAGACATGCAATTCAAATCATAAAGAAAGAATTAATAGCTTTGATTGTTTGAGTACATTTTAAAAATCTATACCGATTTTTATAATGGCCTAATTTCACCACAGTACCAAAGAAAGAGGGAGAGGGAGAGGGAAAGGAAGAGGGAAAAGGAGAGAGGGAGAGAGGGATATACAGAGAGAGGAACAAGAGAAAGTTGCAATAAATAAAAAGAATTAATATCCTTAATACAAAGAGCACTGACATCTAGAAACATCACCCAATAAAAAGACAAGGGCTGGGATTTGCAGAGGAAGAAATATGAATATATAGTACTGTATAAATTATGAACATCTTTTACAGAGGATTCTACTCAGCTATTAAAATGTTTCCCACAGCTACAAATCAAATCAAATGAGTCTGGCTCCTATTCAGGGTCCCCCACATTCACTGGGTCCCTAAATCTGCTGCTGCTTAGGGATTCTGTTCGGCCAGTTTGGTCCCAGTCCTGAGCGTGTGACAGTCCAGGAGAAGGCTTAAACAGGAGGGTAGGATCTGGACAGAGAGCCCGAGGGCCCAGGGACATCTGAGCCAAGGGTAGTAAAGGTGGAACCCACACTGCCTCCTGGGCACCCCCAGATATTTTTGGCTTATTTGACCTAAGGGTGTAGCCACAAGAGGGTGTTCTCAGGGAGCCTGTACCCGTGTGCCTTTGCTCTTGGCTCTTTCTGCCAGCCCTAAGGGTAAATGACCCATCATAGGCTTCACGTTGCCAGTCAGCAGAAGGTAGGGAAGCTCCTATGCTGAACTATCAGCATGTTATTACACTGAGAGTCTAGTCCCCCTTGGACAGGTCCTGTTCCTCTGCCATTGATTTTTATTAAGCACCTACCAAAAAAACAAACAACAGCTACAAAAATCCCTTCTCTCCAGGGGTTCTAGGGCCTGTGTCCCAGCAGAGGGCCTGGCCTGGGAGGGCAGAGGTTTGGTGGGTATGGGGGCCATTGCCAAGGGTTCTAAGGGGCCACTTCAGTGTGCTCTCTGAGCCCAGCATCCAGGGGCAGAAGGCAGCAGGGAAGGGCAGTCCCTGTCAACACCTGCAAAAGCTACATTTCAATTCCCACAGGTCTCAAGGAGAGTCTGACACCATGCTGCTCCCCATCTTACAGCTGTGGAAGCAGATCCATAGAAGGAACATTTTTGTCACAATTTAGAAGCAAGCAAAACAAAGGACTATGCAGGAGGGATGGGCTCCTACAGGTGTGCCTGGTCTCTATGCCCAGCCTCACCTTGCTCTTTCTCCGCCCCATCATCTCTGGGCAGGCGCAGCATCCAGTCTTGTCTATCAAGCTGTGAGACCACTGTGTGGTGTGGGAGGGTGGCCAGTTGTCAGTCCTGCCCCAACAGCTGGCCCAGGCACCTCAGTGTCAGTGTGGCCTCAGGACTGCCGTACTCCAGCACTGGGCCAGGCCAGGGAAAGGCGAACGTGGGCAGTGTCAGTGTCTGGATCTTTCTCAGCAAGGAGAGGTTCTGTGGGTGCAGGAATTTTGTGGCATCTGGGCACCCCAGGAAGGCGAGAGAGTTTGGACTCTCTCTGCTCAGACCTGGAAACACAGGGTCACCAGCTAGGTCACCAGGCAACACTGTGTGACATCGTAGCTGAAGTCATACAGGCCCCTGTGTGGGAGCACAGGGTGGAATCAAGCCTTTCTCTGTCTCCTTGGAGCTGCTGCCTGGCATCCTGCTTACCCCCTCCTAGCCTTGTACCCATGGCCTCACCAGCTCCACTGTATGCCCAGCCCCACCCTGCAGAGGGGACCTAGCATTGCCCACAGGGCAGTCAGAGCTTGGTGTGTAAAACAGCTACTTCTGCTAAAGAACCACAGCCCCTTTCCTCCCTGGGTACCTATGGGCTTCCTCGTGTTTAATAATTACAAACACAACTCAGGAGGGTGGTTTCCTCCTGGAGGGTGGGCTGGAAGGTTGGGGAGAGGTTGGTGAAAGGGTACATAAGTAGATATATTATTAGTGACGCTTGCTTTTGGGGTTGGGTGGTCAATTCATGGGAGTTTGTCACAGAGTGGTTCCTCCTTATTGTGTCTTGGTTGATAGTCCAGAGTCAACTATGGTGATGTTTATAACTCAAGAGCCTCGTGTGCTCATAAGTGGGGCTTTTGGTGGATGATTGGAATATGGGGGCTCATAACTGGCTTGATGATAGAAGGTGGGGTCTGGCGGGAAGACGTGGGTCACTGGGGCGTGGCCTGGATGGGTTTGTCTCTCTGCTGGGTCCTCCCTTATCTCTCTGCTTCCTGTCTGCCCTGCTGTGAGCAGCCCTCCTCCGCCAGGCCCCTGAGGCTGCTGCTTGGAGCCGGCCAGCTGTACAAAGACTGAAACTTCCAAAACATGGGCCAGAATAAAGCTGCTCTCCTTTAGGTTGTGGGAATTGGGTATTTCGTCCCAGCAACACAGAAAGTAACTAAGGCATACGATCTGAAAATATTGAACGGCCAAGCCCGGAAATAACAATTCATAAGTTTTAAATAAATTTAAATTTTAATACAGTATACTGTTACGATCGTTCTATTTTATTATTAGTTATCGTTAACTGCTAACTGTACCTAATTTATAAATTAAGCTTTTTTACAGGTGTGGATATATAGGAAAAATAGTATGGTTTGGTAGGACCCGGAGTTTCAGGCACCCACTGGGGATCTTGGAACACAATCCCTGCAGGTCAGGGACAGGAGTACATTATTAAAAATAAGTTGTAATTAAAGAGGACCATGTATGGGGCAATAGCTGTTCTAGAGTATTAAGCAAAGATGAAAGAAATGAAAGAAACAAGTGTTTCGTTAAATTCTAGTGGCATTCGGGGCAAAGTGGGAGGATGAGGAAAATGAGCTGGGGGCTGCTCCACGTGGAGTGGGCTGGGCTAGAAGAGGAGGGCGGGGAGCCGGCCCCGCCTAGGGTGCCCTGGGGCCTCTAGAAAGCCAACTGCGGTTAAGGGGGACTCAGGCTGTGCCAGCACTCTAGTCCCAGCATAAGTGCTTCCCCACCAGGTGGCCTGCCTTACCGTGGCCCAGGTCCCACCCCACTGCACCCTCTGATTGCCAGAACTCTGGGCTGGTCCCCAGCTGCCCTGCCTGTACCTGAGCTTTCTGCCCTGGAGGAGGGCAACGCAGCTGGGTACTGGTTCCAAGCCGCCTGGCTCCTGGGTGCTGGTGCCCTGCACATACAGCAGTCGCCAGCAGCCACTCTTTCCCTGCCTCTTGTGTGTATTCATCTCCATGGACCAAGGAGCCTGGAGACTCTGGCTCCAGTGCCTCCCCTCCCCTCTCCTCTCCTACCCCAGTGAGAAGGCCTTGTGCGCCAGCCCCCTACTTCCTCTTCTCTGATCCCTCAGGTTCCTTGGCTGGGAAAGGTGCCTGCTCCCCAGGTGTCCTGAGGAACTTTTGCTGCCCTGCCCAGGGCCCAGCCCCAAGCTCTGATGAGTCTGTGTGATCTCAGGTAATGATTAATCTCACAGCTAATTGGTAACCCTGCTCCCACCAGCACCCCCCAGAAGACAGCACTGAGGTTAAAAGCACCGTGAGAGGCCAGCCAAGGCAGGGACAAGGTCCTGTGGCCAGATCCCAGGGAAGGAGGGCTCTTGATTCCCCTTGGGTTTGTCCTGGGCCCCTTTGGCAGCAAGATGACACTTGTATGGACACAGTGGTCCATGTCCCTCCTGCCAAGGCTGGGCCTTGATCCTAAGAAAGGCAGTCCTGGGGGCCCACAGCCCAGGCAGCAAGACCAAGGGAAATATCTCTCCCAGAGCTCCCTGGTGTGGCCTTGCCCTGCCCTTTCGTCATGTCGATGCCCACTTGACCATCACCGCATTCCATTTCTCTCCCCTTTCACTGGGTGACTGGGTTGGGCAAGGTGGGAAACAGGCTCTAGACACCACCCCAGCAGGCTGAACCCAGGTGACCACTTCAGTGGGTTTTGGCCTAGGTTGCTGGGTTGCCCAGCTGGGCTTGAACTCACCAGACCCTTGCCTCAGCCTCCCAGAGTGCTGGGATTATAGGCAGGCACCACCATGCCTAGCCTGTTCTCTCCCCTCCTCCCTTCAGTGAGGGCTTCTCACAGTTCCTATCCCCAGGGAACATACCCTCTCTCTTGCTCCTTCTAAACCTCACCCTCAACTTTGCAAAAAGTCCATATTAAATTCCCCTTAAATCCTCAAGCAAGAATGCCTTTTCCCTGCCTGGCCCCCTCTGTGGGCCTCAGCTCTCACCTGGCATCTTAGTGTTGCTGCCACCACCCTCCCCACCAACACCTACGCAAACCCACATCGAACAATCAGTCACTATGTGCCAGATATCCTCGCACAGTTGTCCCCTCACTGTCTCACTGGAGCCTCACGTTCACATGCCCAGGAGTCATTGCTGTTCTCCATGTTGCAGGCTAGGATGCAGATGCTCTGGGGAAAGGGCTCTGCCCAAGGCTGGGAAGCAGCAGACCCAAGACTTCAGTACAGCCCTGTTTGCTTGAAGTCTGTGACAGTGGCCACAAAACCATCTGCCTTTCCTTTCCTTCTGGGGAAAGGAGTTGCATCTCCTTTCTTCTCTCTAGAAACTGGAACAACATAGACAAAGTCAAGCCTTGTCATTCATTCATTCATTCATTCATGCTAGGGATGGAATGCAGGGCCTTGCACAAGCTCAGAAAGCACTTTACCATTGGGCTGTATCTCCAGCCCCTGCCTGTCCTTTTGAATAAGGCCAGGAAGATGGCTCTGTGACTACACACCTCGGATGCTGGCACCAGGAGAATGAGATGCCCTGTGCTGGAGGTTCAGCTGGGCATGGCTGGGGAGGTGGCAGGAAGCGAGGGCAATATTGGGGTCAGGAGGAGGTTGGTCTACACAGCACAGCTGAGTCATTTGGATCCTAAAGCTGTGGTTATGACCTCGGGCTGTGCCAGGTAGCACTGAGGATGCAAGCTGTTGTCCCAGACCCTGTCAGCTACATGGGGCATAGGTTCAGGGGGATTCTTCCTCACTCCCCAGGTCCTTACTGTGCAGCACCTGGGCTCAGTGGCTACGGCATAAACCCATTGGTGCCCCAGTTTTGTCACAGACTCTATTCTGACCTGGTCCCTGCTGCCTTTGGTTCTCATGGGCTCTGGCCACTAGGACAGTTTGGCCTAATACCACCAAGGAGGCAGAAAAGAATTGGGTGACAAAAAAAAAAAAGTAGAATCCTTGGAATAGCACAGGAATGAGTCTCTAACCCTGGCTCTGCCAGATGGGCAATAAATGCTCAGGGGGTCACTTGACACTTTGAGGCCTCAAATTCCTCATCTATCAAGCAGATCTGCAAACAGTGCGGAGGTGCAGGTCACACAAGAGAACAGATGTTCCGCATATAGTGGGAAGCCTCCAGAATGAGCTTTCCTCTCTTTCCCACCAGTTTATGTCCAGGGAACCCCTTCCCCTGGGCCCAGCCTTGTTGGAAGGAGCCTGGGGGGCTGACAGTAAGTGAGTGTCATATTCTTGTTGGCCATCTCTGTTCCTATTTGCCTAGCAGGCACATTTGCTGAGTGCTGATGGAAGGGTTCCTCTTAGTGTTTGGTAACCAGAGCTCCCATTTAAGACAGCTGAGGTCCCTTCAGCAATTCATAAATTACTTTGCTAAACATGCAACATGGCTTTGGGGCATTTTTCTTTTAAAAAAGTCAATAACTCATTAACAGGAGATTGGATAAAGAGGTAAGACGTTAAGATGCCCACTCTTCCCTTCCATCACAAGGGGGCAGAAGTGGCATCCTGCTAAGGTCTCCAGGGTTCACTCAAGGGGCGGTAGGCTCCATCAGTCTTCAGCAAATCTATGTCCCCTCTTCCAACACACAAATTCAGCCAAGTTTTTCTGTGGCTTCAGTACTTTGGCTCCCTGATCTGTTCACCCAAGGAGCTTCCATCTTGACTCACTGATCCCTACCTCACGCCCATGCTCCTGTCTCACAATACACCTGTGATCTCCCAGTGAGGGCAGGGGTCTTTCCAGCTCCTGGGTCTTCATGTTCACTGTCCCATATGCCTGTTGGCCCTCTAGCAGCAACCTGAGTACTTCACAGTGCTTTTTCAAAACACAAGTAGCACAGCTTTCTCCCTGGCTCCACCCCCAACCAGGGCCATCAGATCCACAACTCTGGGGTCTCCCCCCACCCTGGCTCATGAGCCTCTGTTCATTTCTCTGGCACAGGGTCTGTCTTCCCTGAGAGCAGGGACTGTGTCTGGGTGTTGGCATTGTGTCCCCAGGGCCCAACCTGTTGCCTGACACTAGGTGGATACTTGCTGAATGAGTAATGGATAACATCAGTGGCAGATGGTTTCCTTCTCTTTGTAACTGGACTTGGAGATGTGCTTCCTGCTCCCCAAAACCTTTCCCCTCCAGACTGCAAAACCTCAGGCCCTCACTCATACTAGGGGGATGACACGCCTCAACAGCATGGCTAATAGTGCCAAGCACTGTAGTATGTACTTCACATATGTTGGTCCTCACAGCTCCACACGAGTTACTGCTACCGGCAGATGAAAAAACTAGGGCAGAAACAGGAACAGATGAGACTAGCTTTAGACCCATGGTGTTAGGCTTATCCCAGCTTTCCCCCTTACTGACGCTGTTGGCTGGTGGGGAGCCTGTGGGCAGGTGAGCCAGCCCTGAGTAACCCACCCACAGGACTGGATGAACCAGCAGGCCTGAGGGCTCCAGTTATAGGAATCTGCTTATTCAGGCCTATTGAGCCTGGGCTCCCTCCCTCTCAGACTCCCAGCTCAGTGCTGGTCACCTCTGCCCAGGCCGGCTGCCTGCCATCTCTACCAGAGAGCAGAGCCTCTGGCCCTAATCTCATTTGAAGCCAGGAAATCGCATTTGCAGTGTATTAATGCAGCGTGGAGCTGGCCCAGCCCTCCTGTCTGCTGGAAGAGCGAGCAGCCTGGAAAGCAATCTCCTGGGGAAGGATGTGTCTCCAGGAACACCCACCGACAAAAAGCAATTATGCTTCAAGAGGAAGATTCAAATGGTATCTACACCCCCATGCCCACTGAGGGTTTCAGTGGCATCCTGCCCAATGTGACTCAGGGAAAACTTACTACTGGGGAAGGGGAGGGGTCTCCAGGGCTGGGCCCTCCCCTGCCCTGTCCATCACTTCCCCAGAATCCCCAGGTTCTCCAAAGGAGCTTCTACATCATTGCCTGAGTTGCCCATCTGCCTGTGCCACAGCCCCCAGCCCAGTCTCCCTGTCAAGCTGCCACTCACCCGTCTAATGATCAAAGCTAATGAGCTGTGAGCATTTGCCACGTTCTAAACGTACTCGATATGCAGTTCGGTGTTCCTGTCAGGGGAGGATTGTTATCCTTAGTAACAAAGGAGGTGCAGAGAGGTTAAATCCCACCGCTGGATGGTGGCAGAACAGGGATTTAAGCAAACTTTCCACTACTGTCTTCCTTGCCTCCATCCTGACTCAGGTGCAGTTGGTTCTTGGGATCTGCGAGTTACCTATGTATCCAGCAACCTTGGATTGAAAAGATTCAGGGAAAAATGGGGGCTAGGGGTGTAGTGCACAGGTAATTACACACAGCATGCGTGAGGCCCTGGGTTTGATCCTTACCAAGGGAGGGAGGGAGAGAAGGAGAAAAGAAGGAAAAAGGAAAGGAAAGGAAAGGAAAGGAAAGGAAAGGAAAGGAAAGGAGAGGAAAAGAAGAGGAATACAAATTACACCTGTATTGAATCTGTACAGCCCTTTCCAAACAATCTGTACAGCCCTTCCTAAACAACAGAGTATAACAACTATTTACATAGCATTTGCTATTTGCATAGTGTATTAGGTGTTTAAATAATCTAGAGATGATTTTACAGCATATGGGAGGATGTGTATATATTACCTTACATGTAAATTCTATACCATTTTATATAAAGAACTTGAGAACCTACAGATTGTGGTAACCAACAGGGTCCTGGAACTGATCCCCCAGATTCCAAGACAACTGTCCTGCCACCCTCCCCTCTGTGTCTTTAGCCTCCCCAGAGAGGGCCCAGCTGTGTTCCCTCCTATAGCCAATGACTGCATGAGGTCTCCCCATGGTGCTGTTAATTTGAGAGCTTTGAAAGGCCAGGCCTGGCACAGAACCAGCACTGAACACACATTTCCTGCATGGAAGAACCTGCAGCACCTCCCTGTGGGACACAGGGGAGGAGGTATGCATCTGGGCAGCTTTTCCAGGCTGCCTGTGTTCTGGGAGTCTTTGGAATCCCCTCTCCTCCGAGAAGTCCTCCTGGGCTACAGCACAGCTAACATATGAATCCTAACAAGCATGTCACAGAGAAGGCATCGTTACTCTTCCTACCGAGGAGACCAAGGGCCAGAAACACAAAATAACTTACTCAGGAGCACCCACCGTGAGGCAAAACTTGACTCTGATTCCAAGCCTGAGTCCAAAGCACCTCCTTGGCAATGGTAACTCACTGTCCGTTCTCAGACAGGGTTGGAGTTTCTGTCTGGGCTGTGATATTCACGTAACACTTTTTTTTTTTTTAACATGTTATCCCTAAACATACTAGAGGCAGGCAGATGCTGGGTCTGGGGTTTGCCCTGGGTCCTGAGCCACTGACAGCCCCACCTACATCCCGGCCTCACTCTGGAACTAACTACCTCATACAATAAGCACTATTGTGGGACTCAGTAGAACACTGGGTACCCTGTCTTGGCTGTTCTTGGTGTGATATGGTTCCAGCAGGAAGAATCTGTTCCCTGAAACTGCTTCCCAGTCTTGTAACAGAGCCCAGATAGCCCAGCATCAGAGCTCTATTAAAATGGGCAAGGGACAGATTGCAGTGTGAGTCCCCTGGGAAGGGACACTCTAGGCCACGCCTACCCGTGTACTGATTGGAAAGTCGTCATGTCCGTCCCCCCCCCCAAGCCAGGCCCGCCTGTGTGTTGATTTGAGATCAGAAAGACTAACGGCTGCATCGGGACCTGGATTCCAGCCTGGCCTTGCTGCTTACTCCCAGGAGACCTTAGGCAACCTATTCCTCTAGGGGCTCAGTTCCTGCCTCCAAAATGGACACTGCCATGGGTACCCAACCCACCTCTGAAGGCTGATGCCCCCATGGAGCTTGCAGGGGTCTGAGGGCATGAGTGCTGCCTTTGTCAGCCTGGCTCAGAGCAGCCTCCACTAGAGGGAAAAGCACAGGGCTCAGAGAGGGCACTGCCCATGCCCCCTTCCCTATCAATCCCCACCCTGCAAACCTTCAGGCTGTGTCCTGATTTCTCCTGACTTCCTGTCCCCTACACACCACGTCCCAGCCTCTACCTCTGTTCCCATTGCCCTCTCCACAAGAACCCTGTCCTTGAAGGTTGCTGGACCCCCACCCATCCCTGCGATGGCTTCAGTCCTGACGTCTGTGAGCTGGACTGTAACACACCAGGCCCCTCTCAGCCTCGTCCTCACCAGCTGCCCAGCCCCTGTCCTCATGAAGATGTTAAATTCCAGAGGAGGAAAGCGACCTGCTCCTCTGATCATTGCTGCCCTCTACTCAGGCGCAGCTGGGGAGTGAGGTTCTAAGCTAAAGTTCCCAACTCCCAGCCGGTGTGGATAGATGGACAGAACCCTTGGTGAACGCCCCACTTGTCCATAGTTGGCTTGGAAAGGCATTGTTCTCTGCTCCTATTCCCTCCCTCTGTACAGCCTGGTAGCTCCCCAAGGCCCCAGCCAACAGCAACTAATTCCCCATTTGGAAGCGTGAATGGATGAATGAATGAATGGGGGAAGGTAGGAAGGAAAAAATAAGAACAGAAGGAAAGGAGATAGGAAGGGAGGAAGAAGAGGGAAGGAGAGGATGAATAAAAGAAAGGAAGGAGAGGGAAGGAAGGAAGGGAGGGAGGGGTCAGGCATGGGCCACCTTATGCCAAGGCAGTGTGACCACAGGACCCCTCACAGACCCTGGATCCAGGCGGAGGAAGAACAACCCATGCACATCTGACATCCATCCTGGGAAGGTGGCCACTCCCTAGGGCCTCAGCTATTCCTGACTCCGGGACTCTGCGTGACCCCCAGCAACCCAGTCCCTCTCCAGGGCCAGAGCCCCAGTTGGCTTCAGCTTCCTTGCCCTTGGCCCTCCCTGTGCTGTGGAGCAGTGTAAAGACGGCTTCACAGGGCGATGCTCTCGCTCATTCTTCCTGCTTGTTCAGTGGAGGCTGCACTTGGGGTTTGTACAAGATGAACCACCATGAGATGCGGGTGCAGCGTGGGAGGATATGTGCTTCCACTGTGTCGCTGAGAGCCTGTTCTTGTGACCAGGTGTCTGTGGGTGCTGAGGACATTTGGGCCTGTGTACACGGGCACAGGTGCTCATGCTTGCCCGTCCTTGCGAGTCTGAGCCTCCGTGCTTAGGGGCATAAGCACCAGGAAAGGCCTCTGCCCTGGGCCTCCTGCCCCACAGTAATAGTATAGGTCATTCTGGAAATGAGAACGTCCCACATTCCCTCCGCTGGAGCTGAGGGGCCAGAAGGACACCAGGGCAGCTCCCCATTTCTCTCCCTCGCCCCTCACACACAGAGGCCCCAGGAAGAGTGCATCAGAGAGTCCCCGCTGGGATGGGGGAGGGGTGCAGGGCCATCTGGTGTGTTCTCTTCCCACAATCTGCTAATGGAGCCACTTCCCAGACTGGCATCCAGTCAAGGCTGCCCCAGAGAGACAGTGCCACTCACAAGTTCACCACCATCCTCCCTGGGGAGAACGGCTGGGTAAGAAGCAAATCTGCTCCCCCGGTGCGGAGACAGAGGCCCAGACCCACCTGCTACCCCAGCCCAGCCAGCCTGCCTCACTCATTAGGGGAACACCCATCATGGAACACCAATTGTGCATTAAGCCCCTTCCATGGGGCGGGCTAGGTGCAGGGCAGCTCATTCAATCTTCCCCATAATGGAGGACCCACCCATTTCACAGATATGGAAGTGGAGGCCAGGGAAGTTATGTAAGGTACACAAAGTAAAGCAGCTACTAAATAGAAGCCAGAGTTTAATCTGCACTCAGGTCCACCTGACTCCCCTCTGCCTGGCTCACTGAGTTCTAGGCCAGACCCTGAGAGAAGCCCAAAGGCATACAGAGTCTGGGACCACAAGCAGGGTGGAGGTGGGGAGCTGGCTATGACGAGGACATGAATATGGGATCCCTCCACTTACACATCCTCAGCTCTCATCCAGGACACCCATGCAAGAGCCCCCCCCCACTCTCCACAGGGCCGGCCTCCGCTGTCTGCCACTGCGCTGGGCCTGCACCCCTCCCTGTGCGGTGACAGCCTCTCTGCAAACGCCTTGACAGTACCTTTGTTCCCCTGAAATAAAAGAAAATCGAGCTACAAAGAGAAACCTCAGGTAGCTTTTAGCAGGGCTCAGCTGCCTGGGGCAGAGTGTGTTTAAGCTAGAGGCAGTTGTCACTGCAGTAGAAGAGGGAGCCCCCGCGGTCCCCCTCCCGTCCCCTTCTGTGTGTGTAAGGGGGGGGCGCTCAGGATTGCGTTTACTCAAGGAAAAGCCTCTTTCAAATAGTGGTGAAGAGAAAAATCAATGAAAATTGATAGAGAAATGGAAAGCAGCTGTCTGCTGTGTCTGAAGTGTGTGTGTGTGTGTGTGTGTGTGTGTGTGTGTGTCCGTCCGTCCGTCCGTCCGTCCGTGTGTCCGTCCGTGTGTCCGTCCGTCCGAGGTGGGTATGGGCTCACCAGAAGCTGCTGCTTGGACCCACTGTGACCTGCTAGGGCTCAAGGCCTGGAAGGGTGGGGGCTGGGCGTCAGCGCCCGCACGTGCGGCTGGGGGAGGGGCAGCAGCCGAGTCTCTAACTCGAGTTAAGGGAGAGATTAATATATTCAATCTGCTCCGGGGTAATTGAGGGAACAATTGCAGTGTTTTTCTTCAGCCCATAAAGCTGCCTCATTTGCAAGGAGGAGCTGCCTGGCTGCGGGTCTTGAGTTTGATGGAGGCGGGAAAGAAGGAGGAGGGGTGGCTTGGGGTTCCAGGCAGGGGAGCTGGAAGTCCTGGTCTAGCCCTGTCTCACCTTCTTCCCGTTCCACCACTTGGGAGGGTGGCAGCCCCTGCATTGCCTTCTAGTGGCGCCAGTCTCCACACCTATGACATAACCTGACTGACCCGTGCATCTCCTTCCCCTAGGACCGTGGGAGAGTGGCTGGGACTGGGGAAGCTCGGCGTCCCGGGGTCTGGCACTCAGAGGAAGGGGCATGGACCAAGAGGTGCCCAGTTTTCCAGCGACGCCAGCCCCCCTGGGATTCGAGGGGCGGTAAAGAGTGAAGTTAATGAAATCCGCATTGTGCGCCTCTCCCTGCTTGAACCACTCCAGTCCCCAGGGCAATAGAAATAGCGTAGGCAATAGCCAGCAATAAAAGGCAGAATGAATTTAAAAGCAGGGCGGAGAGGGGAGTGGGGACTCTTCGGGTAGTCTGGCCTGAAGGCCCGGTGTGCCTAGGGCCTGGAGGCGCTGCCCTGGAACCCAGGCCTGCAGCTGGAGGGGATAAAGGGGCAGAATGTGGCAGGGGAGAGGGAGCACAGAGGGCAGCGGGGACACCAGGCAAGCCACTCACAGCTCCTGACCGCTTCCTGTTCCCCTCCACTTGTCCTTAATAAAAGCCCCCAACCTGGCGTCACAAACCCGCCATCAGAAGCCACGGGCTTAGAGCCAGGTGCTGCACATTCGATGATTGCTTTATTGGCTTTTTCCTTCTCTTTCCCCCTCTGGGGCAAGAAGAGAAAGAGGTGTTTTAAATGGAAGGAATTAAAAAGAAAAAGCTTAAAAGCGCTATTTGAAAAGCTCCTGGGAAACTGAATCCTTTGCACTAAACAAAACTGCAATTGTTTGGAAGAGGTGGGGGGGGGGGACCACACCTTCCTCCTCCTCCTTCTCCTGCCTGGGATCTTAGGGGTGAGCTGTGTGGGAGGGAGCTTTGGGATGGCTCCCAGAGCTTGGAGCAGAGAATATTTTCATGTTTTCAGCAATTTCATCCCTGGGGATGAAAATGACCTTTCCCTCTTACAGCTCTCCCTGGGGAAGGTTGTCCTTGACCCTTTGGGGATCTTTGGGAGGAGGGCCCGGAGGTCTGGGGGCCCTGAGGCCTCTGAGAAGCATAATTTGTCCTCAGAGGTCAGCAGATATCCCCATGGCTCCTCACCTGGGCTATGCCCTGCACCTTCCTACTATCCTTGCCCAGTGCTGGACAGGTTCCTCTCCTTCTGGTGTGATAACTGCCCCTGACCCTGGACAATAGAGGAAGGGGTGTTAGGATGGCCTGACATCTGGTACCGAGGCTGCTAAGAGGGGATCTCAGGCAGGTTGGTGTGTGGGCTGAGTCAGGGAGCCTGGGGAGTGACCTTCATCCTAGACATTGTGATTGTGCATGCTGGGAACATCTGTGGGGACAGCCCCTGGGGAACTCTGCCAGGGGAAGGTTGTCCTTGACCTCCACACCCCAAAATATCTGCTCAGAGTAATTGATTGTTCCATTTCCAGAGGTGCTAGGACCTGGGGATTGCTGGAGGCAGCATTAGTGATGGTGTCTAGGGCCAAGGAATCTGAGGGCCACGGCTGAGAAGGAAAACCATCCTTGGCCATGACTGAGAAGGAAAACCATTCAGATTCCAAGACAGTCTTGAAGTTCACACAGTGCCCTGTCCTGGTCACACACAGTGCCCTGTCTCTGACACTACAGCTTATTCCTGAGCAAGCTGATCACTAACACCCTGCCTTCTACCACCCTGTCTCACACCATTCTGGTGGGAAAAAAATGACACACGATGCAAATTAGAGAACAACTTGGGAGTCTACAATAAAGATTTCAGTTGAATAGATTCAACTGTTGAAATGCCTGGCACATACCTTGGAAGGAGTGAAGTCCATGCTGGGAAAACTTCCTGTAAGAAGCGGCCCTGAATGTAGGTATTTGGAGCCCAGAAACCCATTCTTGGACTGGAGCTGAGTATTGCTGAGGCTAAGCTATACCTCCAGTCCTCTCAATGCTTCCAACAACTACCTGTCATCCCTTCCCCAATTCCTACACTGACCTTTTCTCCTCCTCTTTGAGAACCTAAGAGCCAGGGAAGTCCTCCCCTTCTGCATTTCCTGGCCCAGATTCACAAAGGAAGGGCATGATGGTTTCGAGGGTTCCTGTGATTCTGGATCAATTCCATTTCCCAAGGGAGCTGGCCACAGGTCCAAAGAACAAGGCGGACCCACTGGGTTTACCCTTCCAGCTCTGTCTGAGCCTCCAGCAGCAGCACAGAAAGGCACCTGCTCACCTTCTACAGAACCAGAACCTGAATCGGAACTGTCCTACTGAGCTCCCTGGCTGAAAGTAAAGCCCTGCTCTCAAGCCCCTCATTGTCTCCTCCCATCTCGGGCTATGATTGCTGACCCCCTGGAGGGGGCGATTTCCTCCTTTCTCTAAAGCCATTTTCTTGTCTTGGTAGAAGCAGACATCTGACACTTTAACAGGGAGTACAGCGCAGAGATGATGGCTTTAAATAACAGAAATTAGAGCTGCCAGGGGCCGCAGCCATATCAGCAGCCCCTTCCCTGCAGAAGTCCCCTCCTCCCACACACACTTTGCAAACTGCAGCCTGAAAGGAGCCAGGCCAGGCCAGGGCCTGCAGGGCAGGAGACATCTTGTCCTCCAGCTCAGCCTCCTGCATTCCTGGTCCTGTGATAAATGGTAAAACAGCTAGGAGAGCGGGGCCAGGGCCCAGGGACCAGGCTCTGAAGTCAGGGTGCTTGGAGGGACCAGCATGTCTCAGAGGAGCCCAGCTGACACCCATCTCATCCCATAAGCGTAGCATGGGAGGCTTAAAAAGTATGTTGATTGACTTATGCGTGAACAGAGGCCAAAGTGAGACATGGGGACCGATTGGGGGGCCTCAGAAGAGGAGCTATCCCTGGGTCCCTAGCACAGACCACCTGCTCCCTCTGCCTATACCCCAACTCCCACCCTGGCTTTCTTCCTAAGTGGAGTACTCCCTCTGCTTTTTTTCCCCTCTGTAC